>JAWPHD010006974.1:0-136201 GCA_037043455.1 Cyrtodaria siliqua
CTTTTCGGACAGATGTAAATTGGCGCTTTCTGACATTTTTGCCAACAATGTATGCAAAACCCTCAGAAATGAATAAAACTTACTAGATATACATTTAACTGTGTCAAACATGTGTATTACACGTCAATTTTGTATACCAGGTGTCAGGTATGGCTAATTTTGTGTCCACAACCCTTAATAAAAGAAATTAAATTACCTAAGTTGAATCATAAAACTTTCAAATATTTAAAAACCATGAAAAGAGTTATAAGAAAAGTCAAAATACACCAAAATTCAACATTTCTCACACTTTCAAATGATTGTGTTAGAAAAACTACTTTTACCCTATGCAGAATCTATCTTTAGGTCATACTACACCAATTCATTTTCCATAGGCCTACCTTATAGCTCTAAGCTCTGTACTGAGTTCCTTAATATAGGAAGCTATATTTTTTATTACTCGTTTTGAAAGACCTATCTTAGTTTTATCAAAAAATCATACATAAGCCATACGTTGAATATGTTTTAAAAAAGCTGTTTGGGTCGGATGGTGCTGACCCATCTACTTGCATGTAGAAACATGAGGAAAATGTAAAATATACTTCTTTTTTTGATTATGCAACACATTATGAATACATTGCACAAATGTATGATTTAACCTTTACTAAGTACCCTTCAAAAGTTGAATTTTAATTTTTTAGCAAGATTGTTTGGTTTGTTTGTAAATTCGGAGCTATAACACAGAATCTCTTAATTTTGATTGGTTGGCAAAACCAATCAAAATTAAGAGATTCTGTGTAATAGCTCCGAATTTACCCTCGAACTTTTTCCCTGCCCGCTGATTGGTTGGTAATTGGTGTAGTCTGATCTAAAGAGACATTCAAACCTGACTGAAGTTGTTTTTTTCTGGCTAAATTGTTGATACATTCAATCTGAGAAAAATGATGTCATTCTTTTTTAGAACAAAATCCTTTTCGACAAAATATAAGGCCTAAAAGAGCTTCGGCTAAAGCAAAATTCCTTCGTTTTTTACGCGTAAATCAAGAATCTTCAAAATGCCATATCTCGACAACAGTTCCAATCTTTTGCTTCAAATAAAGTGATTTTAAATTGATTTCATCAACAACATGTGATTTCCAACCCGTTGAAGCTATCTTGAAAATAATATATACTCAAAAAGGATATTTGTGATTTTCAGGGGTCAAAATAGCAGATTTTACCATAAAACGCCACTGTTTTTTATATATTCACAATCTGCCTTCAGATGAATTAATTAACATTATTCAGCAGTTTTTATATGTGAAACCATCAAGAAAATGCAACTTTTCAGTTTAAAAATGACAAAAAATAATCCTGAGACTATCCTCCCCAACTCCAATTTTAGGGCCATGCCATGTTTTACAATATGCTGATTACGCAAGATTGCCCGTAACTGTACTATTTATTGTATTTTTGTATTAGATATTGTTTTGTACCATCTTTACAGATCATTTTCATGCAACCATGCAGCCAATAAGCACTGTTTAAAGTACAGATCCATGAAAATTCATTAAAATGAAGGGGCTTGGGTAGAAAAAAACTTCTGAAAAGCATACAAAAGGTCATATTTTTTGTCAACTAAATAATTTATTTGTAAAATGTATTAAACCGCATAAATTATTTGAATATCGACACTAACCGTATAGAAGCGATGAACTCAGTCAGAGTTTACCTCAACATCTTTTACAAAACAGACATAAGCGGCTTTTCGACATCTTTTCGGACAGATGTAAATTGGCGCTTTCTGACATTTTTGCCAACAATGTATGCAAAACCCTCAGAAATGAATAAAACTTACTAGATATACATTTAACTGTGTCAAACATGTGTATTACACGTCAATTTTGTATACCAGGTGTCAGGTATGGCTAATTTTGTGTCCACAACCCTTAATAAAAGAAATTAAATTACCTAAGTTGAATCATAAAACTTTCAAATATTTAAAAACCATGAAAAGAGTTATAAGAAAAGTCAAAATACACCATAATTCAACATTTCTCACACTTTCAAATGATTGTGTTAGAAAAACTACTTTTACCCTATGCAGAATCTATCTTTAGGTCATACTACACCAATTCATTTTCCATAGGCCTACCTTATAGCTCTAAGCTCTGTACTGAGTTCCCTAATATAGGAAGCTATATTTTTTATTACTCGTTTTGAAAGACCTATCTTAGTTTTATCAAAAAATCATACATAAGCCATACGTTGAATATGTTTTAAAAAAGCTGTTTGGGTCGGATGGTACTGACCCACCTACTTGCATGTAGAAACATGAGGAAAATGTAAAATATACTTCTGTTTTTGATTATGCAACACATTATGAATACGTTGCACACATGTATGATTTAACCTTTATAAGTACTCTTCAAAAGTTGAATTTTAATTTTTTAGCAAGATTTTTTGGCTTGTTTACCTTGCCAATCAAAATTAAGAGATTCTGTGTAATAGCTCCGAATTTATCCTCAAACTTTTTCCCTGCCCGCTGATTGGTTGGTAATTGGTGTAGTCTGAACTTTATCACACGCATGAAACAAAGGGTTAAAAAATGTCATATCAGGGAAATAACCGAATGTTCTTTATGATTCTTTCAGCGGAGTGATACGGAAATTACCGATTAGTTACGATTGTATACGATGTGTCACTCGTATCGTTTGTCGTCTGTTTGTCATCCGGTTTTCGCGCCAGATTATTGGCGATACATCTACATGTGTACGTTGAGCTGTCATCTTTGACCATAACTTGACTAGTAATGCAGCGAAGATGAAATAAAATAGATGATAGATAGATAAAAGTAAAATAAAGAAATAAATAAGGCATAATACACGGACCATAAAAATAGTTTAACAACTTTATAATAAACTCAATTATATAGAACCATCCGTGGATAAAATAACCACTTGCGACCATTGATTTTCTGAATTAGACAATTTCAAAGTTAATGCTATTCATTTTAAATCAGTTTTCGGGAAAAAATGTCGTTGAGATCTACACAAGTTTACGCGACAGACGTGCATGAACAAATCAAAATGGGATTTACATCCATTAATAGTATTGTATTCTCCCTGGAAAAAAAGCGTATTAAATTAGTTGAATTTGACAGTTCAACAAAGTGATTGCTGAAGTATATATAAATAGAATAAAAAATGTGTATTTTCATATCACACCCTATATCAGGCCCTCAACCCATATCAGCCCTCGACCTAAAGCTCACGGGCTGATATGGCGTCTCATGCCTGATATAGGGTAGCTCGAGGGCTGATATGGGTCGAGCGCCTGATATAGGGTGTGATATGAAAATACCCATTTATTATTCTCTATTTATTAATGAAATACGATCTGATAAGTTATTTATGTATTACTAAAAGATACAAATACGTGCCAAGATAATTTCCAGACACTTAAAGTATCTTTATAGACAATACTTAGACCGGGTAGCAACAACGACCAGGCTGTGAATGGACCGGGGTTTTGCCTAAACCGTGTCATCCGTTTAAAACGACTGGGTACAATATAGTGTTGCCTGGCAATGCCCATCCGCCCATTTACCACCATATAATCCCGGTACGACTGGGTACAATATAGTGTTGACTGGCACTGTACCTCCACTCATTTACCACCATATAACCATATAATCCTGGTACGACTGGGTACAATATAGTATTGACCTGCATTGCCCCCTCCGCCCATTTACTACCATATAACCATATAATCCCGGTACGACTGGGTACAATATAGTATTGACTGGCATTGCCCCCTCCGCCCACCATTTACTACCATATAATCCCGGTACGACTGGGTACAATATAGTATTGATTGGCACTGCCCCCTCCGCCCACCATTTACTACCATATAATCCCGGTACGACTGGGTACAATATAGTGTTGACTGGCACTGTCCCTCCGCCCATTTACCACTATATAAACCTGGTACGATTGGTACAATACAGTGTTGACTGACACTGTCCTTCCGCCCATTTACCACCATATAATCCCGATACGACTAGGTACAACATAGTGTTGACTGGCACTGTACCTCCACTCATTTACCACCATATAACCATATAATCCTGGTACGACTGGGTACAATATAGTGTTGACGGACACTGTACCTCCGCCCATTTACCACCACATAACCATATAATTCCGGTACGACTGACTAGGTACAATATAGTGTTAACTGACACTGTACCTCCGCCCATCTACCACCATATAACCATATAATCCCGGTACGACTGGGTACAATATAGTTTTGACTGGCATTGTTCCTCCGCCCATTTACCATTATATAATTCTGGTACGACAGGGTACAATATAGTGTTAACTGGCACTGTCCTTTCGCCCATTTACCACCATATAACCATATAATCCTGGTACGACTGGGTACAATATAGTGTTAACTGGCACTGTCCTTTCGCCCATTCACCACCATATAACCATATAATCCCGGTACGACTGGGTACAATATAGTTTTGACTGGCATTGTTTCTCCGCCCATTTACCATTATATAATTCTGGTACGACAGGGTACAATATAGTGTTGACTGGCACTGTCCTTCCGCCCATTTACCACAATATAACCATATAATCCCGGTACGACTGGGTACAATATAGTGTTGACTGGCACTGACTCTCCGCCCATTTATCACCATATAACCATATAATCCCGGTACGACTGGGTACAATACAGTGTTGACTGGCACTGACCCTCCGCCCATTTATCACCATATAATCCCGGTACGACTGGGTACAATATAGGGTTGACTGCCACTGTACCTCCGCCCATTTACCACCATATACTCCTGGTACGACTGAGTACAATATAGTGTTGACGGACACTGTCCCTCCGCCCATTTACCACTATATAATCCCGGTACGACTGGGTACAATATAGTGTTGACTGGCAATGCCTCTTCGCCCATTTACCACTATATAATCTGGTACGACTAGTACAATATAGTGTTGACTGTCACTGTACCTCCGCCCATTTACCACCATATACTACTGGTACGACTGGATACAATATAGTGTTGACTGCCACTGTACCTCCGCCCAATTACCACCATATACTCCTGGTACGACTGAGCGTTAATTCACTTTTGTTTTCATATGCTTTTGCCAGGCTTCGTTTCTAGCCATCTGTCAAATTTACTGAATAATTTTGGTAAGTCATATATATTATAAGTTAGATTGAACAATAACTAGTTCATATAAATAGCGGAATTCACCCACATGGGCTCAATCCGTTAACATCCTTGACAATCTACAACACAATCGTGTTATCAAAAGCGCTGTATGGCTGTGAACTGTGGAATTCGCTTTCTCCTTCCAATGTATTAGAATTGGAGAGGTCACACAGATTCTGTGTCAAATATATCCAAAAGCTGCCTACATATACAAGCACTGATATAGCTTTAAGTGCTCTTGGAATTTCGCCAATTGAAACCGTAATTGACTTTAAAAAAATACAATTTTTTGGTCAATTGTGTAGATTACCAAATAAATACCTCGCGAAGCAGATATTTATAAATAGGTTGATGAGTTTTTTGAATAATGACAACCAAGTGTTAGGTTATATTCCAGATATACACAGACTGCTTAGAAAATATAATATATTTTATTTACTAGAGAGTTTTGCAGCAACGTCGAATATTCCGTCAAAGTACTCATTGAAACAAATTTTGAAAACTAAGGTGTGCGATCTGGAATCAAAGCAAAGGCTCTTACGAGTAGGCCTTAAGTTAAATGAAATACCATGTTATTGTTTATTTAACAATTTGGAACCAAGTGATATTTGGAAATTAAGCAGGGAAAGACCTAAAGAAACATTGCTATACTGCAATATTAATACTTGGAAAACTGTTCTCTTTTAGTCGCTCTGAAATGTGTAAAATGTGTAATTTGTTAGTAGACAACTTATTATTACATACTATGCATTACTGTTCAGTTAATGACTCCGCGAGACAAAAACTGTGGAATGCATTAATACAAACTATTGGATTAAAGTTATATAAAGAGTTTATTCTTAAAGGTCCTCGAGATCAGATATGCATATTATTATCAGGATTCAAACACTATTCGACAACTGAATCTGAAACTGATAACATGTTGGCTATTATTGTAAAAATGGTTCATACTATTTTTAATTATACTTAGTAATGCAGCGTATTGTCACGAAGGTGTAATTAATTACTATAAGTGTATTTAAAATACATAATGGTTAAGTGTCTTTTTCAGTAATGCCAGCAGGCAGCTGACGATATTACGACTCCGTTTTGAATGCTGGGAATATTCTTCAATTATTTTGTGTAGATATACATTACTACATAAATACTTTAGATTTTATGTGTTTTATTATAGAAAATGAAATAATATTTTCAATAGTGGTTCCTACTATGTTTAATAAGTCTATATTATTAATTATGAGAGTAGGCATGAACTAATTTAAGCTGAGTAAACGGTAACGTTTTTTACATCTTGAGTTTCGTTTCGGCAAGAGTCATAAATATGATACATTTTTAACTAATTTAAGCTGAGTAAACTGTACCATTTTTACATCTTGTGTTTCGTTTCGGCAAGAGTCATAAATATGATACATGTTAATATATAAGGTTATGAGTATATTGCACCATTTTGTCTTCTTGTGTTTCGTTTCGGCAAGAGTCATGCATATGGTAATACATAGCAAAATATGATTCATATAAATAGTATTTATCTCAAATTCTGAACTCATCTATAGTCTAATTGTAAAATAATCTTTAATCAACATGTATTGATGTATGTGTATAGTCTTGATCCATTATATATATATAGATATATGTTAACGTTCGCTAATGTTAAATTTTGAATTTGTATTATATGTTACAATTATATGTATATGCTCTCCTGTACATTGGAGGAAATAAAGAATCTATCTATCTATCAATAACAACATTTTCCTCGTATAAGACCAAAGCATAACTGTATAAGGAGCCTCCGGAGGTATATTTAGCTTATATCTCAAACTTAGTTGTTTTGGATCAATACTGACTTCATTTCCCTTGTAACTTAAATCGAAATATATTATTCCGAAAAGAGTTTTAAAATTACTCACGTTTAGTAAAGTTCCAGTGTTTTTATCATTTTGCTTGTAAGAATAATTAATAACATCTCTGAATATTATGATGATATTAGCATAACTATATTCGGTTTCTGGATAATAAACTCCATTTCCAACTTCCAGTCTAGCTGATTGTAAATAACAATTAGTATTAGCAGCATTTACCTTAACGTATCCAAAGCATGAGGATTTTGTGTTTGAGAAGAACTCTTGTTTGCTCGTTGTAAATACACAAAAACAAGTTTGGGATTTTTAACACCAGCCGTTATTCTAAATACAGATTCTGTTATTTGAGTACTTCCGATTTCTTGTATCCTTTCACGAAGATAAGTCCATCATCTTGTTGTCATGTGATCTGCCATCACGTAACTTAAACCATCTGAGTTAAATATCATTCTAGGTATCCACAAAACTGATTTATTAATAATTACTCGGCCATCATCAACAACACCAGCATCTTTGAAAATTACCACATTATCATCTGTTAGTTGTAAACTAATTTGAATTTGACTGGGAGGAAGCATGTTTGTTTCTAAACCTCCAAAAAAGGAATATTTGTTTAATGGAATTATAGAGTCAACTGTTTGATTAGTTATGATTAAAGTATGACGAGCAGCAAATCCTGGGTTATAACCAGCTTGATCATCTTGAGATTCTGCAGCAGTCGTATTATCCAAATAAAAATATTCGTTTGTTCCGGTTATCTTTGTTTAATCGTCAGAAAGTTCAAGCAAGCTTTTGACATTAACAAATCTGTGAAGATTATTTCCATCGTAAATTATTTTTCCATTTTGCTTTACTTGTATCTGATTAATCAGTGAAGCTGCATCGTTAATTAAAGCAATTTTGTTAGCGTCTGCGAAAGCGGCTCCATCAGCAAGTTTGTTTACTTGAAAACTGATTTCAAAACATGCATTATACCAATCAAAGTAAGAACTTCTCTCATAAAGTGTAAACTGATAACCACTTTTCATTTGCCTGGTAGCATTTCCTGTTGTGTTATAGAAGTATCTAACTGAATAGGTGCATGTTCATATCTAGTATTATATTTATCACTTCGAAACATCTATGTATACTAGTAATGAGATTATTTCTATTAATTAATCGATTAATTCTTGCATTAATATTTTTGGTTTCTCTTCCGGATAGTAATCTGTTAATTTTTGCATTTACATCTTCAGTTTTAAATTCTTTTTTGTTATCAGCCTTTGTAAGTTCTTTTAAAATTATCTCACTTTTTGGTTTAGGTTTATTAACTGTAACTAATTTATCAGCAGCCATTTTTCCTTCTTCATCCCCAAGTTTTTTGGAACCGCACTCTATGATTTCTTTACCAGCAGTTTCTAATACCTTTTTACCTGCAGTTTTCACAGACTCACTAAATATCTTTGAGCCAACCTTTGAAAAAATGTCAAATATGCCAGCCCCGGTTAATCTGTCTACTTCAGTATAAGTTCCCGTACTAGTGTCGTAAACTTGTTTTAAACGTGTCATATAACATATATATTACATTAATTCTTTTAAAACAAATCGAAATGATGTGTGGACACCATTAAGATTAATAATTTTACCAGAGAAATCTGTAATGTAATACTGTTAATGATCGTTTTGTTTACTTCGCAATACCCAACCCTTATAGGTTCATCTTTAAAAGGATACGACCTTGTAAGATCAGCTGTACTTATTTCATAAATAACATCCCCGTATGATCCATCAGCAATAGAATTACTTATCAAATCACAGTGGATATACAATGTATCGATAGAATTTGTTATGTTTGGTGTTACAGTTCCAAATTTAGTTTCTCTAATAACTGCATCTTTATCAAACCCGATTAAGGTGTGAAAGTTTGTTTCTCTTAAATCAAGCACGAACTACATATGAATGGTAACCAAACATTTGAAACTTGATGAATCAAATTCAATTTTTATTGGGACAGGTGGGTCAGCGGGTAAATCAGGCTGAATATTGTTTTGAGGCTGAATATTGGTTTCATATTGATAACATATAGTATTACACCAGGCAATGCTAATTTACACGTCCGACAAGATGGTTTATATATTTATGGATTCATCTTGATTTGCGTTCAAAAATATGTTAAGTTATTTTGCCTCATAATAAATTGTAGTTTCTATACCATTTGCTCAAGCAGCGTTATAGCTCAGTGGTAGAGTACCTGACTTGAAATCAGAAGGTCGTGTGTTCGAGTCCCGAAACAGACAAATCTTTTTTCTTCTGTAAATCATAATGTTACCTGCGTACAGGTACGATGTGCACTGGTCGATGTCTATACAATAAATGATGTCCTGCGTTATATTTGCTCGCTTAAATACCCGATTTCGACATGAGCTGGTGAACATGAAGTTACAAATAAAGACAAGCCTACAAAGAAGAAATCGATTTATATAGAGGGTCTGTAGCTTTAAGACAATTTCCTGGTTTTTGCCCTTGTGAAGATAATTAACAAGATGTTTTTGTTTTACATGCTCAGACAGCACAATATCAAAATTTGTAATATTAACACTGCCAGTAGTAACTTCCTCGCCAAGATCGTTAAAAAGCCCCATTATATATAATATGATTAGATTAAATTTCACCAGTGAAGTTTCTTTTGACCAACTTTCTAGGGCGATCAAGATACAGAAAGTCTAATAATAATGCCACACTATCGGTTAACCAGGCTGGTAACTTATCATCCATCTTTAACATCGGCAGGGGCTGCCGACAAGGCGATCCATTATCACCGTATATTTTTTATTCTTTGCGCAGAAATTTTGGCAATTAAAATAAGGAACAACAGGAAAACTGAAGGCATTATAATTAACAATCATGAGTACAAATTATCTCAGTTTGCGGATGACGCTTCAGCTATCCTTGACGGCTCAGATACATCTCTTAATGAAACACTAAATGAATTATCCTTCTATGCAAAAATCTCAGGCATTAAAGTAAACTTTGATAAAACGCAGGTAGTATGGATTGGAACAAAAAAAATATAGTGCTGACTCCATCAAGACAAGTTGGAAGCTATCTTTGGGAAGCAATCAATTTAAATTATTAGGTATTCATTTTAATGTTGATCTTGACTTGATAATAGATATTAACTATCAGGATAGAATATTAAAGATTCAGAATCTTATTAAACTTTGGAAACGTAGATATTTAACTCCATTAGGCAAGATAACAGTTATTAAATCTATATTGATACCAACTCTTAACCATTTATTTATTTCAATTCCAAACCCAGGAGATTTTATTATCAAAAAAATCAATGACATGCTTTATGACTTTTTATGGGAAGGACCAGCTAAAATAAAAAGTAGTATAATGATTAAACAATATAAAGAGGGTGGACTAAAAATGATAAACCTTAAGGCATTTATAAATGGATTAAAATCGACATGGATAAGAAGACTCTCTCTTAAAGATGGAGAGAATGGCAGCATGCAATAAAACATACTATAAAATTAAAAGATATTATAAATCTTGGAAAACTCTTTGCAAAATCAGTGATAGAAAAAATAACAAACCCTTTTTAGAAAAAGGGTTTTTCAGCTTACACAATGATATTGGACTGTAATAATCCAACAGAAGAAAGCTCATTCTTATCCAGCTCACTGTTTTTAAACCATAATATTCTAATTGGTGGGCATGGTATATTTTATAAGCAATGGTATGACAAAGGAGTAATTTTAATCAATGATCTAATTAAGGAAACAGGAGATTACTATACTCGTGAAGAATTTAATAAACTGTATAATCTGAAAGTTAATTTTATACAATGTAATGGCATAATTGCTGCTACAAAATCTTTCGCAAATAAATTTAATATTAAAAAAAGTACAAAAAAGTTAATATATCCAGTAATACCATTTAACATTTACGTATTTATAAAAAATAAAAAAGGATCTCAAGACCTTTGTAATATCCTCAACCAAAACTCAAGTAAAGAGATATAAAAATATCTGACAGGGAAAGCAGCATTCAAGGACGACAGTCAACCACAAAACACAAAAACAAACACGCAAACAGACAAACGAGAAGGCAACAATAATAAAAAATGCAAACGACATCACAAACACAAAAGGGTTGACAATAGGGCTACCGCCTTGGAACGGTCAGTGGCAACAAAGGCCACTGGGGGGTTTAAACTGGTTATAGGGTGCATCAAACCTCACACTTACCCTACTGTCATCCCATTAAAACAGGACAGTGTAAATAAAGCAATCCCCGCCATGATCTAATCTCTAACCAACAAGGCAGCATCAATAGGCAATATAAGTAAAACACAAATATGCTCGCGTAAATATAATACAAAAAAACAATAGTCTAGAAACCCACTTCAAAGACAAAATGGGAAGAAATGTATACTATAGAGGAGGACACTTGGGAAGAAATATATACAGCACCATTCAAATGTACAAAACATACACTATTACAAATACGAATTAACCATAGAATTCTCCCAACAAGAAGATTTTTACATAAGACTGTCTGCGATATTAATATATCGCAGACAGTCCTACTTGTAAATATTGCGATCATGAAGAAACCTTAACCCATATGCTATGGTCATGTCCCGAAACACAGTCTCTTCTTAACAAACTTAAAATTTGGTTGTCTTCAAAAGACATTAAAATAACACTTGTAGAGGAACCATTTATATTTAATATAGGAAATAAATTATCTAAAACAGAACTACATATAATAATGCTTGAAACTAAATACTACATATGTTCGGCCAAGCGTTTAGAAAGTTCATTAAGCATAGAAGCCCTCAAGAATAGAATTAAGAAATCATACGCCTGTAGGTAATAATATAAAAAAATGCATTTGAAAAACATTGGAAGAAATATGCAAATGCTATTAAATAAATGTTTAAGGAGATATCGGCATAAGAAAAAATTACAGTTGTAAATTAAGCCACCTGGCAGCTACAGTACAATGTATAACATTTACAAGTACTCTCACACAGAGATTAGTGAACATGGTCCTAGGTGGAGAGAATACGTTATTGTTTTTGTCCTGTGTTTTTTTTCCGTATACATTATGCTGTATCTTATATTACATTGATATACTACATGTTTACTTGTAAGGTGAGGCAAGGGGTGGCCCTCCCCGACCCTTGTCCCACCTAAGACGGGGAGATTTTAAGGGGGCACTCCTCAGTTTCGCATGAATGTCCATGGTGTAAATCAGAAAGAAATCAACTAAGCATCTTTTAGGTCCATGGATGGTCTTAATAATAATTATGAAGCACATGTTTGATGTTTTTTTCAGTTTTGATTACTTCTAAGTTTATTTTGGTGTATTGGAATATGCATTCTTTGGGTTTTTTGGAGGCTATAAATAGAAAAATGTGAACCAATCAAAAACTTCCTAAAAGTAGTTAAAATGGCTGATTTTCACTGACGAGGAGATCAGCGTGGAATAACTTTTTAAAATGCCGGACTAGGTATGTAAAATTTAGCATTTCCTGATATGCAAGAGCATTATGAGTGCAGACATGACCCTGATATGTGTAGGAAAAATGTTTGTTTTTATTTATTGACATTTGAAATATTGCTAAAATTGCATTTTTAGCATGTTTTAAGGGGTGGGGTAATCTTAAAGAAATGGGACTAAAGTTGTACAGAAAATGCTTTTTGATACTTTTATTTGGTATGGAAACATGGGTAATTTTATTGTCTTCTAAGAAATCTATGACACAATGATGATGTGATTTATTTTTGCTCAAGGATTCAGGCTAAGAGCTTGTCATGTGTTTGATGATTGAGAAATGTACATTAAACTGTGGAGTGCCCCCTAAGACGGGGAGATTAAATGGGTCACCTTAAGGTGGCCTAAAAAAAAGAATAAAAAAAAAGATACAGAATGTCGTACTGCTTGTCAGTTGCTTTTTTATACTGATCTTTGCTGACATCTTGTTCGTTGGAAAGCATACCCAGCTCACGATTAACTGGAGTTGTAAAGAAGATGTTATGAGAGCAATTCAACCGAATGTCTTTGGGAGTTTTGTAATAAGATTGAGATAAATAAATTACACAACATTTTTTGTGTCTTCCCTGGATGAAATAAGTAATAATATCGTTTTGATTGCGCTCACAAACATAATCATCAAAAATGACAATCTTCTGATTATCTGAATCTAAAGTATCCACAGGGTTAACTTTATCATTCGAACATTCTAATATGTCTTCGACTGGGATTTTATCCTTTTTTGCTATTTTTTCAAGTTTTTGTGACAAGACCTGATACTTCGACTTTTCCAAGTTTTTAGCAAGCAAGTAAATTTCGTCATAGTAAACTAAAGGTTTTAATGGCATGTGAACTAATGTGTTTGTTTTGCCAGATCCTGAATTACCACAAATTAACATTCTAAAACAACAGTCTGGTATAAAGTTCCATATTTGTTTAAAATCACCATCGTCTGTCTTCATGTCATAGTTTGGAATTTGCATTATAATAATACTTGGATAATATTAGTATTATCTAACTTTATTATATATGTCTAAAGTGTATTGTGGAATAAAGCAAATTCCCCGCGGCAAACAAATCGGAACAGAAAAAGAATGTATTAAAGCCAACCAAGTTAGGTATTACGGCTTGAAAAAGACTTCAGAAAAACTTCCCGAACCATCAAAACAAAAAGAACCAGATGTTAGAAAAGTAAAAGCATTTAAAAACCCGGGAAATTTATCAAAATCCGAAGAACATCCCAATTGTGTTTATCTCATAGCACTGAAAGAGGAAACAAGGGGAATCAATAATCAGTAAAAAACGGCAACGTCAGAAAAGTCAATAACGTGACTGAATAACAGATTGCAAAAAATAAAAGAAGAATGTGCAACAGCACGCGAAAATATTAAGGCAATCAAAGAAAAGAACAAAAAAACAAAAACACCGTCTAAACCTCGAGCAAAAAAAGCAAAACCGCCAGCTAAGCCTCCAGCCAAAAATACACCGGCTTAACCTCCAGCAAAAAAAGCAAAACCACCAGCTAAGCCTCCAGCCAAAATGACACCGGCTAAACCCCCAGCCAATAAAGCAAAACCACCGGTAAACCTCCAGCCAAAAAAGCAATCAGGAAAAATAAAAAGTAATCATATTTTAAACATAATATGATCTAACTTATTTTAACTTATCTTAACTTATCTTATTTTAAACAAACCTTATATTATACATGTCTTTGTTAAAATGGAAAAAATTAGCAGATAAAAAGCGAGTGAGCTTGTTAAAGAATACGAGAATAGAGTTATCCAGAAAAAATAGAAAAAGAAGCTAGCCGTGATTTATACACAGAAGTATTTAAACCTGTGACTGGTGAAATAAAAAGTCAGTCAGAACAGTCAACTAAGCAGTTAGCTTCTCTTCCGGAAATAAGTCAGCAATTAGCCGCTCTTTCAGCAGCAATATGCGAGGAAGTACAAGAACAAAAAACATACCAGGGATTACCCCAGTTATTTGCTGGAGAGCCTCGTAAACCAATTACTGGTGATCTAGATGCTGGAATTAATAAAGAAGTGATAGATAAATATAACTTACCCTTACCGTCGAGTGTAGCTCGAGATACAGAACTCGGAAGCATACTCGGGGATGTTAGCGAGACGATCAGAGAAAATGATCGCAATATGGCTGCTCTTGCGAACCAAATTAAAAAAGAAAAAACTACAACCACGAAAGAAAACTATAAACGGGCCTGGGGAAACATAAAAAACGAGTCAGAAGCCTTAAAATATTATAGAGAAAGAAGTGATGCAATGCTTAAGCATAGTGAGGTTTTTTCAGGCAAGGGATTACAATAAAATAATAATTCCTACAAAGTCGACAAAGATGGCCACTATGGAGTGTTACAAATTGATTTACCTGGTAATCACAAACTTATTGTCAAACAAGGAGAAGCAGAAGCAGTCGTGCTAGACCTAAAAGTAGACGATGATTTTATAGACTTGATAACAAAGCGTTACAATAGTAAGTTCAAAAAGCGTTTAGGAGGTTGTGTTGATGTTGAATATTACAATAGTCCTAATGATTTGATTGATGATCTGCAGTTTCAATGTGGAAGTATCGAAGCAGGAAATAATAGTCCACAGGAAATAAATAAAGGTATTAGCATAATCGATGAATTATTAAAAATAGGTGAAATGTCACCCAAAGAACATGAGCAACTATTTTCTAAATATTTGTTTGATTAAATTATTGTCTAACTATAATTATACATGAAACCCAAAGAAGAATTAATTGATTACTTAACGCGACTTGTAGCTGCATACAGGTGCAGTTATCAATTGTGCGGTATTATAAACACAACATTACAGATTGCCAGTGGGATAATTGGTTGTACTGCTGTATTGGCATTGGTTCCGGCAATTCCTGTTTTTGTAGCCGCAGTTGGTGCAGTACCTCCAGTAGTTGCTGTTTTAGTAAGTAAAACAAGAATAGCAGAAAGAAAGACTTTGTTAAAAACACATCATAGGAGTTTTAAACAACTTCTATCATATGTCTAAACAACCATAGGACTAGCAAATGACGAAGAGGTAATCAGAATTGCCTTTAATGAAATATTAGAAATTCAAAAGAATGATAATTTCATAGAACCTCTGGAAATGTATATGACAAAATTTAAGTTAAACGGTCATGGTATCTAGTCGTAATTCTTTTTCAACATGAAGAGATGCTCCGTAGGGGCGTCTCTACTAGTTATACGGTCGCTGCAAGCGATCGTTCAACTTGTTACCATATCCTATCATACTTTTCTCTGGTGGCTTTTGTTTTAATCGGTTTTGTTTCTTTTTTTATTTCTAATATTTTTAAATATTTTCTGAAAAATGTATTCAAATTTGATTGATCTTTTTCGACCCTCTATTTTATCCAAAAGCTTTGTAATTTTGTAAAACAAATCTTCAAATCTTTGTCTTTAAACAGGAGATAAATTATATGCTACCAAGTATTTATTCAAATGGTACTTTATATGGTAAATAGTTTTCTTTCGGTTGTAGTTGTAACCTGCAATAAGATTGTAACCGTTATGAGTGCCACAATTAAGGCAAATACGCCCGTTATCAAAAACCTCATCAGTACCATTACAATTAATACATGCATTAGCACATTTGTAACACAGCTTGGTTTTGACACAATATTCACAAAGCTTCTTTTGATCAGTCATGCTAAATAAGATGCAATCTAAACATACTCCAGAGGAATCAATAATATCCGAACATACTCCAGGGAAATCAATAATATCCAAAACTCTTTCACAATATTTGCAATTCATTATATTATAATTTAGCATTATATTTTTTAAATATAAGCTTAAAGAAATATTATCTTATGTAATATTATAATGGAACAAGTAGAACAGGAAATCAAAAGCTTTAAGGAAGATCAAATGACATATGCTCAAAAGGTTGATTTTGAAGATATGAATAAACTTGACAAAGAGTTAATAGTTTTTACAAACTTTCAAGCTCTGACTGAAAGAATTATAACCATGGCACAACAACTAAAATTATCTTGGAAAATAAAAAAAACAGATATAAACAGGTTGCATGCTTTTTGTAAAAAACAAATTTCATCAGCAACTCGTTTTTTTGTAACTGAGGATTCTTTTATTCTTTACTACGGCATTTTGTTAGACAAAGGAATTGACATTGTTGTTTATGCCGGTTAAATAAAAATATTGTAATTTATAGTATATGGAAAGTTATGCAGAAGAAGAAAGAAAACACTTTGATGAGGAAAGAAAAAATTATGAAAAAGTAGCTGTCTATGAACAGACTCTTTTAACTAAAGCAAACGAGGAAATCAAAGAGTTTGAAGAAAGTCATATGAAACGATTGGAAGAAGATATTGCAGCTTTTAAAAATGAGTGGGCGATAACGGCCGAGCATGAAGCTAATACTGCTATAGAGCTTCTTACAGACCTGGCGATGAAACAAATTAGGATTTTTAGTGAAACGCGAGCAGATGCGGTAGCCAAGGATGTTGAGTATTTTAAGGATGAATTAATCAGCAAACTGAAAAAAACTCATATAATTAATACTGATATCGGATGTTATGAAGACTTTGAAATGTTTATTAAAAGCATGAAAGAGATGATTAATGAAAAGCTTCTTGATAAAAACGACTTTATAAACTATTGCGAGCATCTGAAAAAAAATCAGATTGCTAATAGCTGAAGGTGATCTTGAAACAGATGATTTCGAGAGATACTGTAAATATCATGTAAAAATCAACCAGATGATAGATGACAGGACCCTTGAAAAAGAATGCTTTTGGAAATACTTGGACATTTTTCTAGATGGAGAAATAGATGTTCTTTTAGATGAAAAAATAGATATTCTTGAAGTATCAGAAGATGATGACGCTGATATCGATGATGATACCATTTTGGTTGAAAAAAATAGATACCCTTGAATCAACAGATGATGCCATTTTGGTTGAAAAAATAGATGGTGATGAAATTAGAGATTTAAGCACCATTCCTGTTGAAAAATAATTAAATAAATTAAAAATAGGCTTAAAGAAATAATCTCATGTTATATAATGAGTATCCAAGAAATTTAAAAATCCCCAAAACAATATAGCAAGGTGTATAAAGTAAATGTTGTACGTAATGATCCACTTGCCCAGCTACAAAAAACACAGCCGGCAGTTTTAAAATTCTTAAAAAAGAACTAGCACAGGCAGGTGGCTTTAAATTAAGTGTTGATATAAAACATACTTTTGAAAAAACATCGATGGGAGACAAAGAAACAGGTCCTACAACTACATACAAAACAGCTTACTTTAATTCCAAAGGGGAAACAATATTATTCAAAAATAATATTATGGAGGCGCTGGACAAAGCGCGTGAAGAAATTATAACTAGAGTTTGAAATTGGATTCAGATGGGAAGTGGTTGGCAAATTGATGTACTAGATGCGCACTACATAAATCTAGTAAAGTATAAGCCTTTACGTGATAGCTCTTATTTGAATTTACCGAAAGAACTTGCTAATGCCAAAAAAAGTTTAATAAATATTAAAAATGAAAAAGATAACGAGTGCTTTAGATGGTGCCATTTAGCTTATAAATTTCCTGTTAAAACACATCCCGAGAGAATATTACATTATAAAAAGCATATCGGCGGTCTAAATTACAAGGGAATAACATTTTCTGTTACAATTCAACAAATCCCTAAAATAGAAAAACAAAACAACATTTGTTTTAACACATTTGGATATGAAAATAATCAAGTATACCCTTTGTACATATCAAAAAATAAAGCAGAGGAACCATGTGATATGCTTTTGATCACCGAAAAAGAAAAAAATCATTATAAAAGATTTTAACAGTTTGATGTATAATCAAAAGCACACACGGAAAGAAAATGGTTTTGTAAAACATGCTTTCAGTGCTTTAAATTAGAAAGGGTGCTAAAAACCATTAGACTGTTTGTCTTTCGCTTAATGGAAAACAAGCAGTAGAGATGCCAAACAAAGATGAGACGGTTTATTTTAAAAACTACGACAGGCAGCTGATGGTTCCGTTTGTTATATATGCTGATTTTGAAGCAGTAACCGAAAGTATTTCTTCAGCATCAACAATCCTAATAAATCATATACAGAAGCATATCAAAAGCATACTGATTGCAGTTATGGGTATAAGGTTGTTTGTTGCTATGATGATCAATATTCAAAACCAGTTGTAACGTATAGAGTACCAAATGCTATTTACAAGTTTTTGGAAAAAAATGATCGAAGAAGAAAAGTGGTGCAAGAAAACTATGAATGCACATTTTAAGAAAGATTTGGTGATGTCGACGGAAGAAGAAGCTAGATTCCAAAAATCTAAATCATGCCATATTTGCGGTAATGGTTTTGTAACAACTCTCAAAAAAGGTGACGCGGGTCATACAGTGGCATACGAAAACTCCATCAGAAAAGTCAGGGACCACTGTCATATAACTGGAAAGTATAGAGGCTTGAAGCGCTCACGATATATGTAATATTAATTTCAGGCTGACTAAAAAAATACCTGTTGTGTTCGATAACTTGAGAGGATATGATTTTCACTTTATAATGCAACACATCGGAAAGCTTAAACGAAACATAAATAACATGGTAAAGTACATGGCTTTTATGTTAGGACAAAGTTTGGTGTTTATTGACAGTTTTCAGTTTTCAGTTTATGTCTCAATCATTAGAAAATTTAGTATAAAAACATCCCCTCGTTTCAATACACCTCGCAAGAATACTTTGATGACAAGCTAGAATTAATAAAAAGAAAAGGTGTTTATCCTTATGATTACATAAACAGTTTTAAAGGTTTTAAGGAAACTAAATTACCTGGCAAAGATAGTTTGTTTTTATTCTCAATTAAATGATGAGCACATTTCAGATGCAGATTATGATCATGCTAAACAAATATGAAAAACATTTAAGATTAAAAATATGGGAGAATATCATGATCTGTATCTTAAGACTGATGTGCTGTTACTGACAGATGTTTTTGAAAACTTTAGAAAAATGTGCATTGAGTATTACAAATTAGATCCTTGTCATTACTTCAGTAGTCCTGGTTTAGCTTGGGATACATGCCTTAAGATGACTGGTATCCAACTTGATTTAATAACTGATATTGATCACTATTTGTTTGTAGAAAAAGGATTAAGAGGCGGTACGAGTTATATTGCAAATAGATATTCAAAGGCTAACAACAAATATATGAAAAACTACGACAAGAAAAAAGAAAGCAAGTACATAATATATCTTGATGCTAATAACTTGTATGGGTGGGCCATGTGCCAACCGTTGCCTACTGGCAACTTCAAGTGGGTTGATAAGTTTGAAAAAGGAAAATTAAATTACATTGTTGAGTGTGATATCGAGTATCCCAAGAAACTGCATGACTAGCATAATGATTATCCTCTTGCCCCGGAAAGTTTAAATATCAAAGATGAGTGGTTGTCAGACTATTGTACAAATTTAAAACAAAAGTTTAATTTAGGACATTGCAATGTTAATAAACTTGTTACGACGTTGAAAAATAAAGAAAAGTATGTCATACATTACAGAAACTTAGAATTGTATAAAAAGCTTGGATTGAAGGTAACAAAAATACACCGAATACTACAGTTTGACGAATCAGAGTGGTTAAAGACATTAATGTTAAATTAACTCACGACGAGGAGGTCCTTTTAAAATATGCAGCAAGACCTTCATATATTTCTTGTAAAATGTTTAATGAAAATTTATTTGCCATAAACAGAATAAAAGAACGATTAGTTTTAAATCGTCCTTGTTATGTTGGCATGTGTATTTCTTCAAACTGATGAACAATTCAGTTTTTGGTAAAACTATGGAAAATTTTAGAAAAATAATTAATGTTAAATTAACTCACGACGAGGAGGTCCTTTTAAAATATGCAACAAGACCTTCATTTATTTCTTGTAAAATGTTGTATGAAAATGTATTTGCCATAAACAGAATAAAAGAACGATTAGTTTTAAATTTCCCTATTTATGTTGGTATGTGTATTTTAGACTTGTCAAAATATTTTATGTATGATTTCCATTACAACTATATCAAAAACAAATATGATAAAAAAGTTAAGTTATTATTTACTGATACCGATTCCTTGTGCTATGAAATAAAAACAAAAGATGGGTATGCAGACTTTTACAAGGATTAAAAACTTTTTGATAATTGCGATTATGATCCAAAAAGTAAGTTTCATTTTAATGATAATAAAAGAGGTTATTGGCAAGATGAAAGATGAAACGTGTGGAATACTCATTGTTGAATTTGTCGGACTACGAAGTAAACTATATTCGTATATGTTAGATAATAAGGTTAATGCAAAAAAATGCAAGGGTGTTAGAAAGTGTGTTGTTAAAAAAAATATAATGCATGATAATTACAAAGAGATTTTGTTTACAGCAACAAAAAGTAACCATGAGATGAAAGTTATTAGATCACAAAATCATATAATAAGCAGCTACGAAATCAATAAAAAGAGTTTGTCAGCTTATGATGATAAAAGATACATACTAGATAATGGACAAGATACGTTAGCATACAAGTAAAATACTCCATGGTAAAAAACGATATGTGCAGCGATGATGACGACTACTGTCCGGTTCCGTCTGACTTTGCTTAACGAATTGCAATTGTTTTAGTTGAATCGTATGAGCAAAAATTTTATGTTATTAAAATGATAAACTGGATTGATATGTAGAATAGAGAGTGGGGGTACCAGCGATAGTTTCCTAGAGTGGGTTTGCTAAAGCAATTAATAATGTGTTTCAGGGCTTTTGGCCCAAGTGTGCTATCATTTAGATTTTTTGTAAATGATGGTGTACTTGAGTTAACAGCCATGGCTGACACATTTTACAGTTTCTTGGGTTTGAAGCCCACTCTGGGAAACTGTCCTGGTACCCCCACTCTCTATACTACTTATAGTGTTGACTGGCACTGTACCTCCGCCCATTTTTTCACCATATAATCCTGGTACGACTAGGTACAATATAGTGTTGACTGGCACTGTACCTCCGCCCATTTACCACCATATAACCATATAATCCTGGTACGACTAGGTACAATATAATGTTGACTGCCACTGTACCTCCGCCCATTTACAACCATATAATCCTGGTACGACTAGGTACAATATAGTACTGAATGACACTGTACCTTTGCCGCCCATTTACCACTATATAATCCTGGTACGATCGGGTACAATATAGTATTGCCTGGCACTGTACCTCCGCTCATTTAGCACTATATAATCCTGGTACGACTGGGTACAATACAGTGTTTACTGGCATTGTACCTCCGCCCATTTACCACCATATAATCTCGGTACAACTGGGTACAATATAGTGTCGACTGGCACTGTACCTCCGCCCATTTAGCACTATATAATCCTAGTACGATCGGGTACAAGATAGTGTTGACTGGCACTGTACCTCCGCCCATTTAGCACTATATAATCATGGTTTGATCGGGTACAATATAGCGTTGACTGCCACTGTACCTCCGCCCATTTACCATCATATAACCATATAATCCCGGTACGAATGGGTACAATATAGTGTTGACTGCCACTGTACCTCCGCCCATTTACCATCATATAACCATATAATCCCGGTACGAATGGGTACAATATAGTGTTGACTGCCACTGTACCTCCGCCCATTTACCATCATATAACCATATAATCCCGGTACGACTGGGTACAATATAGTGTTGACTGCCACTGTACCTCCGCCCATTTACCATCATATAACCATATAATCCCGGTACGACTGGGTACAATATAGTGTTGACTGCCACTGTACCTCCGCCCATTTACCACCATATAACCATATAATCCTGGTACGATCGGGTACAATATATTGTTGACTGGCACTGTACCTCCGCCCATTTACCAACATATAATCCTGGTACGACTGGATACAATATAGTGTTGACCTCCGCCCATTTACCACTATATAATCCTGGTACGATCGGGTACAATATAGTGTTGACTGGCACGTACCTCCGCCCTACCACTATATAATCATGGTTTGGTCGGGTACAATATAGTGTTTGGCGCTCTCTGACATTTGAGTGTGTGTTTGTGTGTGATAGTGTGTGCGTGAGTGCGTGCGTGCGTGCGTGCGAGCGTGAGTGCGTGCGTGCGTGCGTGTGTGTGTGATTCTAAGGATTATAGTCCCTTTGCCCTGATAGCCACCAGAGAATCCCGGTACAGCTAGGCTTGGCACAATGGATTGTGGACTGATGAGCTCTGACATTTGAACAACGCGCCGCAATGTTTATAGTACAGCGTCACGAGGATAAAATGCAAAAGGCCGTTCAGCATCTCGAAAGAGGGGCGCGCTGGCAAATTAAATCGACGATTACGGGATAACAGATATTGCTTTTTAATACAGATATGTCGAAACAGAATAGTAAGATTGTGTTACGGTGTTCTGTTAGAATCATCGTACCAACGCGTATCGACTTGTGAACGTGATGGTGCGGTGGTAAGATGGCATGATGGCGATGGTAGATTATCAATGGTACGATGGCGATGGTATGATGGTGTATCGCGTTATGCCCCATGTTAAGATGGTACGATGACAAGATTGTACGATGCAATAACACAATATACAATCGTACGATCAATATTACAAGTCGATACGCGATTGTACGATAACCCTAATGAAACACCGTACTTTTCCTTTCAATGGTGTAGTTCATTGAGATATGTGGCGGAAACAATCGGAAGTAAAAATCTCGGAACTACAGAGTTAGGTGTCAGATTAACGTTTACATCGAAAATATGGCATAACACTTTAATTATAAGACGTGCATATAAAGGTATATTTTATGAATAAATATATATTTAACAAATATACTCAGCAAATAGAAAGGACATCGGCCGTGTTGCGATATACGTTTTATTTAGTATAGAATTGTGACATCGGAATAGCAGCATGTTCTTTCTTCATCGTGTCTCATATAAACTGGCTAAGGTTATATTTGGGTGTATATCTGGGTGAAATCATGAATCGTACATCTAAAGATCGAGATCACTACGTGTTGTCGCAAAAGTTCGGACAATTTAATATAATATAAATCCTTTATTTTGCAACTTAAAAAGCTGAAATATTTTCTCCAAATAAAGTTACATGTTTGGTTAGTTTGCTCAATAATGAACGTAAATTGCTTTTTAATATGTGATCGTATTACTTGTTGAATGTTCTATTATAGTAACCCACATAGCATAAAGATGGCGTCTTTAATACGGTATTTTCAAAGATATATGAATAAAATAATAATGTAATACAATTAATGATATGCACTAACAGACAACCAGTGGTGTGTATAGGAGTAAATGAAATACGCCAACACAGAACTAGTGGTTTGTATCGGACAAAAATGTGTGATATAAACTAACACATAGTGATATGTATCGGACAGCAATGTTCACAGTGATCTACACTCACAATGAACCAGTGATATGTATCGGATAGAAATGTTCACAGCGATCTACACTAACACAGAACCAGTGATGTGTACAGGAGTAAATGATACACACTAACACAGAACCAGCGGTGTGTATACAAGTAAATGATATACACTAACATAGAACCAGATATGTGTATAGGAGTAAATGATATACACTAACATACAACCAGCGATGTGTATAGGAGTAAATTATATACACTAACACAGAACCAGTGGTGCGTATAGGAGTAAATGATACACACTAACATAGAACCAGCGATGTGTATAGGAGTAAATGATATACACCAACATAGAACCAGCGATATGTACAGGAGTAAATTATACACACTAACATTGAACCAGTGATGTGTATAGGAGTAAATGATATACACTAACACAGAACCAGTGGTGTGTACAGCAGTAACTGATATACACTAACAATGAACCAGCGATGTGTATAGAAGTAAATGATATATGCTAACACAGAACCAGCGATGGATATAGGAGGAAATGATATAAACTAACACAAAACCAGTGATGGGTATAGGAGTGTGTGTTATATACTAACACAGAACGAGCGATGTGTATAGGAGTAAGTGATACACACTAACACAGAATCATTAATGTGTATAGGAGTAAATGATATAAACTAATACATATGTACAGGAGTAAATTATACACACTAGATGTGTATAGGAGTAAATGATATATACTAATACAGAATCAGCGATGTGGATAGGAGTAAGTGTTACACATTAACACAGAACCAGAGATGGGTTTAGGAGTAAATTATATAAACTAATACAGAACCAGCGATATGTATAGGAGTAAATAATATAAACTAATACAGAACCAGCGATGGGTATAGGAGTTAAGGATATATAGAGGATCTGACATGAGTTGTCATTTCATACAAGATTTTATTAAACGAGTTCAGGAATTTGTTATTAAGCGAGCCTCTGGCGAGCTTAATAACAAATTCCTGGACGAGTTTAATATGTGAAATTTTTAATTTTGAAATTTTTTTAATTTTTTAAATTTTTAAATTTTTTAAATTATTAAATTTTTTAAATTTTGAAATTTTGAAATTTTGAATTTTGAGAATTTTGGAATTTTGGAATTTTTTAATTTTTAATTTTGGAATTTTGGAATTTTTTAATTTTTAATTTTGACAAAAATTGGAATTTTTAATTTTTAATTTTGACAAAAATTGGAATTTTTAATTTTTAATTTTGAAATTTTTTAATTTTTAATTTGGAATTTTCTGTCGCCTTGTATTACACATGGTTAATATAAGGAAATACGTAATGGGTATATTATACGGAATACAAGCAGTTTCATGTGATAAAAAGTAATACAGGCGATATGTATAGGAGTAAATGATATACACTAATACAACACCAGTGTGGTGTATAGGAGTAAGTGATATAAACTAACACAGAACCAGTGGGGTGTATAGGAATAAATGATATAAACTAACACAAAACCAGTGACGGGTATTGGAGTAAATGATATATACTAAAACAGAACCAGCGACGTGGATAGAGTAAATGATACACACTAACACAGAACCAGCGATGTGTATAGGAGTAAGTGATATAACTAACACAGAACCAGCATGTGTATAGGAGTAAATGATATATATTAACACAGAACCAGTGGGGAATATAGGAGTAAATGATATAAACTAATACAGAACCAGCGATGTGGATACGAGTAAATGATACACACTAACACAGAACCAGCAATGTGTATAGGAGTAAGTGATACTCACTAACACAGAACCAGCGATGTGTATAAGAGTAAATTATATACACTAAAACAGAACCAGCGATGTGTTAGGAGTAAACGATACACACTTTCACAGAACTAGCAATGTGTATATAATGCCTGTTGCTATGTTTACTGCCTTGTGCTATGTATATTGCCTGTTGGTATGTATAATGCCTATTACTATGTATTATGGCTGTTACTATGTATAATGCCTGTGACGATGTATAATGCCTGTTACTATGTATAATGCCTGTTACTATGTATAATGCATGTTGCGATGTATAGTGCCATGTTGCTACGTATAATGTCTGTTGCTATGTATAGCGCCTGTGGCTATGTGTAATGCCTGTTACGACGTAGAATGCATGTTACGATATATAATGTATGTTACTATGTATAATGTCTGTTAGATAATGCCTGTTACTATGTTTAATGCCTGTTACGATGTATAACGCATGTTACGATGTATAATGCCTGTTGCTATGTATAATGCCTGTTACGATTTATAATCCGGTGCTATGTATAATGCCTGTTGCTATCTATAATTCCTGTTGCTATGTATAATGCCCGTTACTATGTATTCTGCCTGTTGCTATGTACAATGCCGTTTACTATGTATTCTGCCTGTTGCTATGTATAATGCCTGTTACTATGTATTCTGCCTGTTGCTATGTAAAATGCCTGTAACGATATAAACTTAAGCTTATGCTAATTCCTATTTGAATATGTTATTCCTGTTACGATATATGATACAAGTTAAGATATATGATACATGTTACGATATGTGATACATGTTACGATATGTGATACATGTTGCGGTATATAATGTTACTACGATATAATTATACTGCCTGTCACATTATACAATTTATTAGTATTAGTTGTGGTTAAAAAAATCAGAAGACGAGCAACACGTACTTACTATGTTTTAGACGAGTTCTAATATACATCTCAGCCTAGAACGTCTTAATATTTTAATTCTAGTAACATATATACTAATTTGAATTACTTTTCAATTATGTCATTTACTTCATAAAGTTCATATCTGTGTATTTATTCCGTCGAAAATTTACATGAAACAGAGCGCAAATCCGTGAGCGAGTGCATCAGATAACATGATGTGAGACACGGTTTCATAAATGTAAGTTTTACAGACTTTAATGAGAGTCGATACTGGGTTTTACATTAGCAAAACAAAAATTCAAAAATCTGTTAAGTCGTTTTATAATTAGCATTCAATAAATCTCAAATTAGCAATGCGTGGAATGTAATGCACTATAATGTAACGTAGGTACTCAGCAATAATAGCATTTGTTTGGCGCCCAACAACCATTGATTAACCTTTGATAGGTTAAAAGTACGTTTAAAGATGAACCGCATGACGCCGATACACCTCACTGTTGTAGATACATCTCACTGTTGTAGAAACACCTCACTGTTGTATGAATAAAGTGTTGTAAGAATAAAGTTAATGGCCAATATAAAAACCACTGACTGTTAAATTGAGTGTTTCCTTAGTTATGCTTGCCCTGATTTTGCGCGTGCTATTTTTTCATTTAAGACACTTTATTAAAGGCTTATTAAGTAGTTTGATCTTACAAATGTTAATTTGTTCGATTCTTCAACTGGTGCCCTTGGGAAATATACCGAGTAAAAGTAATTTAGCACATTAAAGGCATGTCAATTCCACGAAATACAAAGCCGTGTATATTCGGGTGTCAATGATAAAGTGACATATATATGACAATTAATAATGCCAGAAAAGCATGTGTAAACAAAGTCGGAGATACAAATAAAGCAAACATGTTGGGAAAATACTTGTATAGATTATCGAAAATCGTTCTCATTTCGATCAAAATGGAGGTAATTTTAAAGTACGAAATTGGGATTGTTTTTGTTTGAGAATAACAATGTTTTGTGAACACATTTTAGCGGTTTTTAAATAATAACAGAATGAGCAATTATTGTCAAAACCAAACATTAAATTTGTTCAGCTTAATACGTTTGTATAACGAAATAAGTTGTTTTTGACTCGCCTTTTCGAAGAAAAAAGAGACATAGTTGCTTTTCCGGCAGCGAAGGCGTCAACATTCAAGTTTTGCGTTTAGGTCAATTTCTCCGAACTATATGCACCAGACCTTTCAAACTTTGCTTATAGTTGTATCTTGAGCTTGCGAGTGTAACCTTCAACCTGCAAGCAAAGGGCAGATAACTTAATAACGTTTGCGTTTATATAAATTTCTCAGAAACTGTTTGCAATAGACCTTTCAAACTTTGGTTATAGTTGCATATTGGGTAAGTATATCGCTACGTGATATAGTAGATGCGGATGTGACCTTCACCCTCCAAGCAAAGGGAAGATAACTTAATAATTTTACATAAACTTTTGCGTTTAGATCAATTTCTCAGGAACTATATGCACTGGACGTCGCTACGTGACATAGTAGATGCGGATGTGACCTTCACCCTCAAAACAAAGGGCAGACAATTTAATAATTTATATATATAATCTTTTTTTTAATTCGTGATTAGAGAACATTCCAAATTGTTCATACGTCTCGCGTAATTTACCAGATACAAGATACAAGGAACCGATACTAGAAACAGCTGCGATGACTCGTTGAATGTTAACTACACAAATGAATGTGCGACTCTTGATGAAATAATCAGTGTTTCTTGATGAAATGGATGATTAAGTCATTACTTGTTTATCGAGTAGAACCTTCTTTTGGTTATATATGACATTTATGAGGTATTAATATATATATATATATATATATATATATATATATAGATGGGGAAAAAAACATTTATACAGTGCTATAGTTTACAAAAACTCAAGCGCTTTCGGCTAACGCCTTCATCAGGAGTACACAAACACGAAAATAACAAATACGAAACACAAAACACTAAAATACACCTTTCAACTACTGTTGCAACTATAACCAAATACTGTATAAATGTTTTTTTCCCCATCTATTAATTTATTCCAACATTTTCGTATCCCCTCGGGGATCCAGTGCTTTTTTAAAGGTATTTTGTAGATGTATGTATTTTCTCACCCTTATATATATATATATATATATATATATACACATAATGAATAAAAAAAATTATCATGCAGATTTACACTAATGCTGGGGTGATCTAAAAACGTTGCTTTATTCGACAGTGACGGATAAAGCAAAAACGCAGAACACTTATAAGAATTAGATGTTTTATAATGTAAATTTCAGCTGTATTTTGGCGAGTGTAAGAAAAGTGATACATGCGAGCCTCTGGCAAGTCTTTATCCCTTTTCGATACGAGCCAACATACAGCTGAACTTCTAAGTAACTAAACATGTAATTTGTGTATCATGCAAACTGTTTTAAATAACATAATTTACCCGAAAACAAATGGAAACAAGGAGACCGGGGCGAGATGGTACATTTTTAAAATAATTCTTTTTTTTTAAATGTTAGTTTGCAATAAATGAAAATATCTTTACATTTTCCGAAAGATCGTAGAAGGTCGCATTTTTATAGATCTTCAAAAAACAAAGACTGTATGAAACATTTGAAAATACGATTATTTAAAAATGCTCCTAACTGTAACACATTGCCCCGTTCTTTGGGGCAAAGTGTTACACCTGTCGGGGCAAGATGTTACACATCGTCTTATATGACATTATTGTCAGAATATACCAGTTTTATACAAGACAATATAAGACATTAAAAATAAATATAATATAAATAAATATAAATATTAAGTATATTTACTGCAGCCCTCTTCAGGAAAGGGACAGTAGAATACTTGAAATGTATGATTTCTTGTATAATAAATGTGTATTATGATATTACTGTGATATGTTTAATGTATGTTTAATGTTTAATGTTGTATGATTATTATTTATATTTTCCTTTATATACATGTACATTGGTTTTATGGTTTTAAGAATAGTTTTGTACGCGTTGAAGCTATACTTATTAAAAATGATTTACTTCTGATAATAATGTCTTAATGACAGTGGTTCGATTCCCGGCCGGCACATTCCCAGTGATGATTTGGTTTTCGGATATTCGTGTGACCATTTGTTAACCACCTGCCGATCTATATATGTTGTAAATGATAAAGTCACATAGTCGAACTGTTCCTGGGAAAGGATGTCAAATCGAACAAAAACACAACAAGATTATTATCTCAAATATTGTGTTCATAATGTGTTCATGATGAGCAGTTTCGTAGACGGGAGCAATCTCAAATGAGCCTTACTTTAAGCATATTAGGTGCAGCTTTATACAGATAGGGGTGTGAAATGTTGATCCTCTCAGTCTGACATTGACCATAAATCAACACACCCGGGTTTAAGTTTTGTCATTTGTCTTGATACGGTGAACAATTATTCAAAAATTTTCCAAAATGGTTCAATGTTCATAAAAGTTATGAAGCGGAAACGAATATCTGATATAGGGGATTGTTGCCATCTTTGACCTCTACGTGTGACTTTGATCTTTTAGCTGCACACCCGGGTTTTGCGGTCTAAACGTTGTCTTGTTAAGGCTATCATCTGTGTCAAAAATTATTTCAAAACACCTTCATGGTTGTAAGAGATATACAGCGAACACTACACTGGACGGACAGATGCACTGACGGACGGAAGCCATAAGTATATCCTTCCACCTCGGCAAAGATAACAGTGCAGCTAGGCCTATGCCTGTTATATATTAACTAAACTAGTTAAACGAAGATCTTACAAGTTATATAACAGCGGGGCAAAATGTTACTTTGTATCCCGTATGTTCTGTAACATGTTACCCCACCACCCATTTACCCATGTTCATTTCGCTACCATGTAATCCATGACAGGTCAATTTTCAATACTATGTAACATAGCAGCATATACCATAATGTGTATTATGACTTCTGGAGAGAACGCAATATTTGAATAATAAGGAAACTATCAGTAGATCATTTTAAAAATGAACTTATTTTGCCGCAACATCAATTTTTGTTCGCTATTTTGTCACGGCCAGGTCAACGCGGTTACCGGCTTCACACAAGATGGCCGCACAAACGAACATTTTGAATTACATTTTCATGGCGAATGGGGGAATTCGTACGAATAAAATGTTGAATGTAACACCTTGCCCCGTGTATCATCTTGCCCTGGTCTCCCCAACAGTTCACGTCTGCTGCGGTCAAAATACAAATGGAGGATTGTTTGTCAAAGGAAGTAACTTTGACCAAAACTGTTTTCGGCCGTTAAATATATAATAATCGATAAGAAATGTGAAGTTTCTTTTGACAATGCATTGAATTCCTAAATTGATAAATTTAAAACATACATGTGTATATGTGTAGATGAAATTGGTGATTCATGTCGAATAATAGCACGTATACCCAACTAGCATAATACATCAGTTGTGCGGAAAATATTTAATAGGATAGTAGGAAGTAGCTGTAGATCAATTTGTATAGTAAAAACATGTGTTGCAGGATAAAGGCGTTTATTGTACCTTATGTTATATGACGTCATGAACAAACAAACACTACGGCGGCATTCAAGTCCAGTGTATCAATCTCTGAAAATACAAATCTAGTAAACCATACAGAAAATGTTGATAATATTCATGAGTATATATCAGTATACAATGTCAGACCACTTGATAGCAAAATGCATTGACATAGTGTTCTGTTCATAACCAAGGTGAGCTATGACAGTATAAACAAGTGTTCGTTGTGTTATTCGCGTTGACGCCCTCACGGCAAAAGAGCTGTTTTCACTGGTTCAAGTTTTCACTGGTTCAATATCGTATCAATTCATTTGATGTCATTTTGTGAAACTTTAAAGCCTCGAAGTGATACATTGCTGGTTAATCGATCCGAATAAAACTTGCAACGGTATACATTTGTATACTCTACTCTGAACATTAAACAACTGTCGATACTTAATGGTTCACCCGCCGGTATGTATGCATATCTAACCAGATCGCGTAGTTTATGGCGCGCCATGGCAAATACCCTCGCTTGCCATAAAGCCACATCTATGATCCCGCCCCCACCCTACCCCTTCACCCCTATTATGACCCTGGGGCAAAATGTATATAGCACTGCTCTAAAATTCCGTTTGATATGCAACACGACCCTATTCAGAGAGAAGTATAAGTTTACCTCGCCCACCACCTCAAGTCTAACGCCCAGGGCTTGACCTAGGCGTCCCATTCAACATCTGTCTGAGGGATCTCAACGGGTTTCCAAGTTATGACTTAGGGGATATGTCTCCAGGGGTGGGGATGGACATCGGGTCAATGCTAGTTGGATGGTTGTGTCCGTATGTTCATGCCAAGTTAGTGTATATATGGTATAAGGTGGGGGCGACAATATATGACTTATGTTGTGGTAGAGGCAGACGATCTCATTTTTCCTGGGTAGAACTAGTACTGTATACCTCCAATTATCCGTAACAATCGACGACACATTCTCACTTTGGAAGTCGAGCTCCCAGTGGGATTCGAACCCGCAGCGGTGAGAGGCGAGCAAGCTTTAGACGCAGCGTCTTTACTATTACACCCCAAGGGTTGAATCATAATTCGAATTGTTGTGCACATCCCTGGACCTTGGCCAATCATAGCCTAAAGTATAAAGTCCATAGCTTTATCTATGTATGAGGAGATGCATTCCATCACGCACGGACGCAAGGGCGGAGACAATAGCATGATTCCCGAATTTTCTTCGAAAACTGCGAGGATAAAACCTATATTTTAGGATTTCCTCTTGTCACTTTTATGATCTAATCTTCTGAGTCTAACGTGCATGTGCGTCATTACATAAAAGTATGCGTGTTGCAGTACAACAAAACACAATCTCATTTCTGTCTTTTTTCAATTAATCTTGTCTTGCTAGGTGTTTCTGATCGAAAAACAGTACGTATCTTACATATGACATCAGTATGATGCGGTCGATAAATAGACAATTAATCGCACTTTGATCATGTTTGCAGGAAACCTTTTTTTATCATACAGCTCATGTTTTATTCATTTTTCTATTTTATTGGTAATTTATTAAAAATATGAATACAGAAAATCAATGAAATTGTCTTCTTTTTTTTTTTGACAATGTTACTTTATTTCTTTATGTTTTTTAAATTTCAGTAAAATACTAAGTATCCATGCATGCACATGTTTTTCAAATATTACATTCAATTCCCGCTAGAACAAGTCGTACTAAATGCATAACAAATATATTAGAAATACCTTGAGACAAAATCTTGTGTTTAAATACCTTATCATTGGATGTTTTTAAATGATTGACAGTTAACTTTCAAAACTGTCTTTAACTATGTTCAAACTTAATTTAATAGTGTTTGCTTTCGCTAAGGGATATATGTTGAAAATAATTCGATAAATCTGTATCGCTTAACTTGTTGTTACGAGTAAAATGCAACAAGAAAGAAAGCAAAAACAGCCACATAAAATTATAAATAACACATTTATTTACATCAAATATTCACTTACAGAATACAAAAATCCATTTTTTCATTAATATCCCATTTTTGAATTAAGTCCAAATAAAATTATCCAATGTTCCTTTAATTCGGGATAGAAAGTGTCTCTTTAATCCAAAACAGTGAGTGTCTCTTTAATCCAAAACAGTAAGTGTCTCTTTAAGTCTAAATTAATTTCCAATATTTCCGGTTTCGTCCAAATATCCAATTTCACTGTTATTATGAATGAGCACTATAATAAGTAAATCCTCTCACAAATATATTTTCTAAAAGCATCCAAAAAAGCATCCAAATCTAAATTAACTTTAATAAATAGAACTCAACTGGTGGGCTGCTGCCAGAGCTAGCCTGTTTATATACCGCCCAAAGACTGCTCCAAAAGCCTCCCAACCAAAACTGCCGATTGAAAAAAGTCCAAAGTTCATCACAAATGATTTGCATAAAATAGTCCAACAATGAGAACAGTCCAAATTTCATTATAAATGAATTTGCATAAATAATCTGCATATATTGTAAACTTGCTTACATCTGTATTACTTTTGACTTTCTTCAAGGCCAAATCAATAATAAACACGCAACAATGCATGTACACTCCGAGACACATGCAACAAGACATGTAAACTTTTAGACATAGGTAACACTTGTTTACCTTGTTCTAAAAAGACCAAACATATTGAAATACACTTTATCAATTTAAATGAATATAAAGGAAATCGGGAAAAGTTGCAAACTTAATTCCACGTAATACCTCAGAGAAATCCCAAGATGTTTCGTAAACAAATTGTTGCAGCCAAGTTTGCTCAATTGCTTGAGCCAAACGCGTATTCTATCAATAATGAAACCATTCGGTGTGTTATGTGTTGTTTAAGATAGTTTTCCCGAAAGGAAAGGTTTAATGTAGCATTCGATTAACAGCAGCATATTATACATACAATATATAGCGGAAATTCGCGAGTAGCATTTCTTTTTTCCTTTAGTATATACACATTTTATAGATAAGTACAAGGGCATATATAATATTGTCAATATTTGTTTTGCAGTGTTTCTCTAGAATGATGTTGTTTGCTTTTATTTCTATTGAAATGTTACATTTTTCCTTTAAAACATTAAAATATATTTGTTCTGTAGAAATATTATTATACACCTTTTTAATGTTTTAAAGGAAAAATGTAACATTTCAATGATGCAATTTTTGAGGTCACAAAATCCCAGTCTGGTTGTGTTATGGAAACTTATGAACCATGCATGTCTGAAGGTTCTATATCACTAATTGGTGATTCGACCAAGCCTATAGCTATCCCTATTAAGATTGTGCGAGACACAGGAGTTTCTCAGTCAGTATTATTAGCAGATACCCTGCCTTTTTCTGAGAAGACTTATGACTTATTCAAAGGGTAGAGTGCGGCTTTTTGACTGTCCCTCTCCATAATATGTATTTGTCGTCAGATTTGGTTACTTGACCTGTGGCTGTGGGAATAAGATCTTTTTTACCACTTGAAGGTGTCCATTTGTTATGTGGCAATGACTTAGCTGGAAGGTCGTGGTTAATCCACTTGTATCTGATAAGCCTTCTTTAGGTCAAACGTCTGATCCTGTTGAGCAGGAAATACCTGACTTAAATCCGGCTTGTGCAGTTAATCGAGCTATGGCAAACAGCCGTTGAGAATGATATTTCTTCTGACATTATTGGTCAGTCTTATAATACAGAGGTTAACAAATCTCTTGATATTAGCCCATCTGACAATCAGACGGACTACAGATAATATTCAATTCTCAGATCATTCTCCTTATAAAGATCATGACAAACTATCAAGATCACAACTTATAAGTAAACAGCATAGCGATTCTGAGCTTTCTAGCTTATTTGATGGGCCGTATGTTATTTTATTAAACATGGGATCCTTATGCGAAAATGGCGACCTGATGTCCCCGCTGATGATGAATGCACTGTCAATTACCAAATTGTGGTTCATCGTTCATATCATCAGGTAATTCTCAGTTTAGCCATGTCAAATGAATATTCGCAAAGTCCATCTTCAACCTATTCCTGCATTTGATGAACCTTTCAGTAAAATAATACTGGACAAAGTTAATCCCTTGCCTAAGACCAAGTCTGGTAATCAATATCTGTTGACAATTATGTGTTATGGGGCGGAGCCAAATGTGACCCCAGGGTCACCATTTGAACAAACTTCGTAAAGGACCATAATCTTATAGTAAATGCATATTAAACCTCTGGCTCTTGTAGTTTCAGAGAAGAAGATTTTTTATTCCTATTTAAGTCTATGTTAAACTGTGACCCCCAAGGCGGGGGCCAATTTGACCCTAAGGTCACCATTTGAACAAACTTAGTAGAGGACTATAAGCTAATGCTACAGGTAATACATGAAAGCTCTGTGCCTTGTGGTTTTAGAGAAGAAGATTTTTTAAAGTTTTTTCCTATATATGTCTATGAAAAACATGAAAATCCCAATAAACAAATTTTGGACCCCCCAGGGCAGAGTCATTTTTATTCCCGGGAACTTCATTTGAACAAACTTGATAGTCTAAGCATTGGCGATCATTTTAAAAGTAAAGCTGTCAAAATCTGTCCAGCGGTTCTTGAGAAGAAGATTGTTTAAGGTTTCAATTATATATGGTAATGGCGGCCATCTTGGATGTCGCGTCGACCTAATTTTAACAAATCTAAAAAGGATTTATCTACGGATCATCCACATGAAGATTGGTCAAAATTGACCAAGCGCTTTCTGAGGAGAAGTCGTTTGAGCAAAAGTTAACGACGACGACGGACGACGGACGACGACGGACGAAGAGTGATCCCAATATATCACACTGAGCAAGGCTCAGTCGATCTTAAAACTGTCATATCTAGATCCATCACAGAGACATGAACTGAAGAGTGATCCCAATATATCACACTGAGCAAGGCTCAGTCGATCTTAAAACTGTCATATCTAGATCCATCACAGAGACATGAACTAAAACAATTGATATATGAATACGAGCAATTATTTTCGGATGTTTCAACAAGAACAGACAAAATATTTCACGATGCCGATGTTGAAATTGTACTAATGAAATAGCATCCATACAGAATGAAAAATAACAATATCTTAAACAAGAAATTCAATAATTATTGGGCAATGATTTCATTGAACCAAGTTAAAGTGAATGGAGTTCACCATGTTCTCTAGTTTCTGAACCGGATAACACTTACCGGATGTGCACTGACTATAGGAAAGTCAACTGTGTCACCAAAACTGACTCATTTCCAATTCCACGAATTGATGACTGTATTGATAAAATTCGAAATGACAAATACGTTACAAAATTTGATCTTTTAAAAGGATTTTGGCAAGTACCTCTCACAGAAAAGGCAAAAGAAGTCTCAGCATTTTTACTCCATATGGACTGTTTCAATATAAAGTTATGCCATTTGGAATGAAAAATTCACCAGCAGCGTTCCAACTCCTCGGTTTGTATGTGATCTAGATGGATGCGACGCGTACATCGACGACGTCATCATTTACAATAATACAAGGGACGACCATCTGCGGACCTTAAGAAGTTTCTTCGACCGTCTTACAGATGCAAAGTTAACAGTCAACATCAACAAACGTGAATTCTGTCACACTGTTGTAACGTTTTAGGACACGAAGTCGGAAGTCGTATAGATAGTGGGGGTTCTGGGCCAATTTTCCACCCTCGCGACAAACAATCAAATAGTTATCAGATGTCTCCAGATGCACCAACACAATTGCAAGCACCAAATGGTGACGGCATATTTGATATAAGACATCTTTTACAACTGTATAAACTGCTTAATTGGCCTACGCTTAGGAAAAACTTTGCGCAAACCCCCACTATCTATTAAACCTTAAATAATCACCCTCTGCTTAGGAAGAACTTTGCCCAAACCCTCACTATCTATTAATGTTTGTAAATAACTAAAACATTTGCAACTGATCAGGCAAAGTCAGACGGAACCGGACAGTAGTCTTCATCATCGCTGCACGTATCGTTTTTTACCATGGAGTTTTTTATTTTCCTACACTTTGCTATTTTGTATTTCAGTTCAAGAAGCTCTTCTCTGTTACTTTCCAGCTCACGTTCATAATTATCCATTTCGACCAGAAATTGTCTTTGCTTATTGTCTTTGCTTTTTTTGGTACCCATAAAATCATCACGAACTAATTCATATTCTACTTGGAGTTGCTTACCTCTCATCAATTTTCTTCTATATTTATCTTTTAAATTGTTAGGTTTTTTGCAAACCTTTTCTAATCTTTCTTGTTCCATTATATATAATAATACTATATATAATTATTTTTAAACCTTTATTTAATATTTTTAATATCCTTAAATGGAACCCAACTATTGAATCCTCATTGTAACCCTTCCATTTAATCAATGCTTGTTTCTTTTTGTAATCACGTCGTATTACTTTTTCAATCCTGAATATTTCTTGCTTTGCCTTTATCATTTCTAATTCATAAAAGCTTCCATCAATGTTTTGGTTGTTTAAATCTTTTATTTTGTATGTCACAGGATTTGTATATTGAATTTAATCAACAACAAATATTTCTTCAGTCCAATTTGGAGTATAATCTTTCTCAAACGTTATTTTATATTTGCTGATTTTAACATTATCCTCTATTTTAAACTTTGCCTTAATTTGATTACTTCTCATTTTTCCATACAAGTTGAAATACACCATTCCTTTATTCTTTTCATCACTTGCTTCAGACGGTGTCATTTTAAGACTCCGATGTTTTGTGTTTTTATACTTGTCAACCATTTCTTGTAACACGTCTAATATTTCACAGCAAACAATACAAACACATATTTATGTGTTTGTATTGTTTGCTGTGAAATATTTCCACATCCTCTCTTTTAATGTTCTATTAAATCGTTCAATTACTACACCTTTTTCAAAATTAAACGTTTGATACATTTCGATATTATTATCAACAAGGAACTGCTTGAATATTTTATCGTAAAATTCTACTCCCTGGTCAACCCACGGCAATTTACATTGTCTTCCCATTCTTATGATTTTTTGGAACGCTTTAGTAATTTCTAAACCAGTTTTATTTAGAACCGGTACAACCCAAGCAAATTTACTAAACACATCAAGCATTAAGCAAGTATTTAGTACCTTTATTATACATTGAAAACGATTGAATATCAACCAAGTCAGCAGACCATTTTTTATCAATTTCATGAACAATCAAACGGCGTTGAGTGAACTTTCTTTGTATAGGCTTTTGAAGTTCATCTGCTAGCTTGTCAGTCCATTTCAACGCATTTTCTTGTTTTTTGATGCTCCGAGACCAAGTTTGTATTTTGTACTAATAACCGGCTTAACAATTAAATTCTTAGCAATCTTTTCTCCAATAGTTTTAGATTTACTTTTTTTTAAACCGGCCAGCATGCTTTTATCACACATTGATTTGTTACTAGGATTTTCATCATAACAATAATCATGCTCTTTGCAAACAGCATCTAACTCATTTGTCAGTTCTCCGCTATCAAGCGGATTACCCGGACCGCAATATTTATAACCAGGAATTGTTAACCCCTTTTTAGGTAATAAAGGAAGTAACACTTTATGAATATCAATATTTCCACCTTGTGTACTTTTAACAAACTGTGTTTTGATAATACCACAAGACGCACATGTTGCTTTTAACATTCTTCTGCCATTTTTTGCTAAAACATACTGAGGATTAATATTTTCAGTAACCATCTTTTCTTTTATACAATAACTCATATATAAGTAAGATTAGACTAAGGCCAGAAAAAAAAATACCTGTGTTTCTGGTTACTCAGCTGAAAAAATTAGGGTAGGTAGGTCGGTAAATATTTTCTTTTCTTTTTTTTTCTTTTTTTTTTTGCCCATGTGGTTTGGACGATGTTAAAGGTATCTTTAACTTTGTCAAGTAGTTAATTTGTAGTGATTTTGCAAGGAGAGAAGGTAAACAACCTCAAGATATCTTCTTAACTTGTTTGTTTTGAATAATAAATTGAAAACACATATTTTCTGCCATTACGAGTTTACATACGAATGAATTTTATAATTTTCCTGAGGCTAGGTGGTATTGGATGAACAAATCTGCTGGCAACATGTCATTATTAATGTTTTTCATAACTTCTGCTCTGTCCCATGGCTGCATTTTCCAATACTAATAGCCAAAACGGACGATCAGTGCACCATGGAGGCGGCCATGTTTTAGCGCATGTTTCGTACTCAATCTTTTCGTACATTAACGTTTCGTACCCAGCTTTTGGTGTTGTTTTTTTTATAATAACTGTAGGGTCGGCGCCAAAAAATAGGGACGGTCGGTAACCAGAAACACAGGTGTTTTTTTTTCTGGCCTAAACTTCACTACCGCTCATGAACAGTCTCAATCAAACCGAGACTGCAATATTTCGTATGTGTTGTGCTCGGCCGTTTCCAAAGGTCCATTATAATACTTTTTTCGTTTACAAAATATGATTTTATGATGTTTTCATTTTCTACTGGTTTGTAAGGTTTTATTAATTTGTAAAGAATATCATACGTACTATTTCCTTATTGTAACTTTTTAATGAAGAATAGACAGAAATATCGACATAGAACACTTGTTTTATCTTGATACTGAATAGTGTTGTATTTTATATTAGGTATGTACGCTAAGTAATAATTATCATAGTAACAAGTCCAGTGTGTACCAGGTCCAATATGACCATCAAGATTAATAATACCGCATTCTTGTTTATTTTGTTTTGTCGGTAATTTGTTCTTGCTATACACCCCACTGAATTTCTTTATACCTAGCTGCTTAACCCATTTCAATATATCTCAGTTAGAGATAGGCTCGTTTTTGAAAATTAAATTTCTTTTACGAATGGGATACTTCTATATGGTCTAATTTGTGAGTCTACTTGTAAACCATTTCCACGATCAACTCACAATCCGTTTCCCTTAATGCCTACTTGTAAACCTTTTCAGTTAAGCCGCTAATAAGAGATCCAATCAATGGAATTCCTAATGATGCAAGCAGTCCAAGAAATCCTCCATCTTGTCGTTGCTGCTTTGTAAAGGTAATAGGACAACAACCTTTAGACTTTATCATCTTGTTTTTTTGCTCAAGTGTTAATTTATTTGATCCAAGAAGTGCTTGTTTTTTGTCACTAGGAATAGTTACCATCCCATTTCCAAATAGTTTGCCGATTCCAGTACTTGCTAAGCCACTTAGTGCTCCTGTTGCTAGTGGTGCTAATACCTTTGGAACGAGTCTAGCAACTGTTGGTAATATAGTTTTAGTCCACAAACCAGCTAATGCTCCTAAAAAGCCCCTGTTTTTAGACTGAGATCTCATTTGTGTTTTTGATATATTTATATCTAACCCGCGTCCGTCGTTTATTGCTTTCTTAATATTTTTAATTTGAGTTGTTGTTAACAACAAAGGAAAATTCCCAGTTAATTGGTTATTTTTTAACCTAAGTGTTAATTCGCTTTTGTTCTCATAAGCCTTTGCCAAACTTTGTTTTTGGCCATCTGTTAAATTTACTAAATAATTTTGGTAAGTCATATATATTATAAGTTAGAATAAACAATAACTGGTTCATTTCCAACAGTACCAATAACTACATCTTCCTCATATAGAACCAGAGCATAAACTTTATATCGAGCAGCAGGAGGTATATTTAATTAATATCTCAGATTTAGTTGTTTTGGATCAACACTGAATTCATTACCTGTGTAACTTAAATCGAAATATATCCCAGTTAGATGATTATTCTTTAGCTGAGCGTTAATTCACTTTTGTTTTCATATGCTTTTGCCAGACTTCATTTCTGGCCATCTGTCAAATTTACTGAATAATTTGGTAAGTCATATATATATAAGTTAGATTAAACAATAACTAGTTCATTTCCAACAACATTAATAACAACATCTTCCTCTTATAAGACTAAAGCATCAACTTTATATGGGGCACCAGGAGGTATAATTAATTTATATCTCAAAGTTATTTGTTTTGGATCAACACTGACTTCTTCTTTACCTTTGCACTTCAAATCAAAATATATCATACCAAAAAGATATTTAAAAGCATTTATTTTGGGTAAAGTTCAAGAGTCTTTATCATTTTGTTTGTAAGAATAATTAATGACATTTCTATATCCTGATGATATTATCATGACTGTATTCAGTCTCTGGATAATAAATTCCGTTTCCAACTTCTAATCTAGCTTAATGCAAATAGCAATTAGTATTATTATGATTTAGTTTAAAAGTATCTAAAAGATGAGGATTTTGCTCTTGGTAGAACTCTTATCGGTCTTTTGCAAATACACAAAAACGTGTTTCGGATTTTTAACACCAGCCGTTATTATAAAGGAGGTCTCGGTCGCTTGCCTACTTCCACTTTCTTGTATCATTTCACGAAGGTAAGTCCATCTTGTTTTTGTCATGTGATTGTCATTACATATTAACTTATACCTTCTTGGTTAAATATCATTCTAGGTATCCACAACACTAATTTATTAATAACTACTCGGCCATCATCACCACTTGATTTGAAAATTAGCACATTATAATCTGTCAGCTGCAAGTTAATTTGAATCTGACTAGGAGGAAGCATGTTTGTTTCTAAACCTTTAAAAAAGGAATATTTGTTTAATGGAATTATAGAATTAACTTTACTATTAGCTATGATTAAAGTATGGCGATTAGCAAACCCTTGATTATAAGTATCTTCATCATTTCGAGATTCTGCAGCAGACGTATTGTCTAAAAAAAAAGTATTCGTTTGTTCCGGTTGAATTTGCATAATTGCTAGACATTTCCAGTAAACTTTTGACAATAACAAATCTATGAAGATTATTTCCATTGTAAACTGATTTTCCATTTTGCTTCACTTGAATATGATTGATTAATGAAGATGTATCGTTAATTAAAGCAATTCTGTCAGCATCTACTCCACCAGCAAGCTTGTTTACCTGAAAACAGATTTCAAAATATGCGTTATACCAATCAAAGTGAGAACTTCTATCATTTATTGTAAATTGATAACCACTTTTTATTTGTCTGGTATTATTTCCAGGTAATACTACAGGAGCATCTAATTGAATAGGTGTATATTGTTATCGGGTATTATATTTTTCATTTCTTAACATCTGTATATACTATTAATTAGATTATTTTCTATTAATTAATCGATTAATTCTTTCATGAACATTTATGCTTTTGATTCCCCTCCCGGAAAGTAATCTATTAATTCTTTTTTCTTCAGTTATATCATCAGCTATAACGTTAGCTGTATCTTTTGTGGCGGCTTTTGTAAGTTCTTTTAAAATTATCTCGCCTTTTGGTTTAGGTTTAATAACTGAAACTAACTTATCAGCAGCCATTTTACCTACTTCAATCCCAGGTTTTTTAGAACCACTCTCTATGATGTGTTTGCCAGCAGTTTCTAATGCTTTCTTGCCTGCTGTTTTCACGGACTCACTAAATATTTTTGATCTGACCTTTGAAAAAATGTCAAATATACCAGCTCCAGTTAATCGGTCAACTCGAGTATATGTTCTTGTACTAGTGTCATAAACTTTTTTTAAACATGCCATATAACATATATTACATTAATTCCTTTAAAACAAATCGAAATGATGTATGAACTCTATTTAAATTAATAATTTTGCCAGAGAAGTCGATTATGTAAATATTAATACTGTTAATGATCGTTTTGTTTACCTAACAGAACCCGACTCTTATCGGTTCATCTTTAAAAGGATACGATCTCGTAAGGTCAGCTGTACTTATTTCATAAATAACATCCCCGTATGATCCATCAACAATAGAATTACTTATCAAATCACAGTGGATATACAATATTTTAATAGAATTTGTTATGTTTGGTGTTACCGTTTCTCTAATAACTGCATCTTTGTCAAACCCGATCAAGGTGTGAAAGTTTGTTTCTCTTAAATCAAGCATGAAATTATTATGAATGGTAACCAAACATTTGAAACTTGATAAATCAAACTCAATTCTTGTCGGGGGTGGATCAGTAGGTAAATCACCGTTTACAGTCAATGTTTCTTTTATGTAATTATCAATATCAGCATAACTGTAATTTCCATCTGCAAAACTAATAGTTTTCCAATCTGTTCCATTGTGATACCTTATCACTTTGTTATTAAAATCTTCACATTATACCATGAGTAAGTCATGGAATTAATCTTATCAAGCCTTATGCCATACTGTTTGTTCTTGCCTAATACTAATGGTCTGTCTAACACAGTTGTAAAATTACTCGGTGTATTTGAGCTATTAATTATTGACGCTTTTTCTGATGATAATACAATTTTTTTGTTCCATTATACATATTAGTAGATAAAATTAACTACCTAAATAAAACATTTTAAAACTTGACTTTTCAAAATTGAAAACTTGGGTAGTGCCCCCTACTGCTGATCCGAAAAAATAATGCTCTTCCCTCTGTTAGAAATAGTTCAAATATTTCTTTTATTGTTCGTTTGTCATTTTCTAGTTTTGGATATAATAACTTTTGCTGTCCCACATTCCTAAGATAAAAATGTATTACATCCCCTCCTGTATAAGTAAAGTCTATTTCAAATACATAACGTCCGGATTTATTAATACCGGGCCCTACATCATCAAAAACAAAATATTCTTCAGTATTTATAAATGGGTTGGCTTCTGCCAAGTCATTGAGTACCTTCATTGTGGCTTTCTAGGCTATTGTTTTTTTTTGTATTATATTTACACGAGCATATTTGTGTTTTACTTATATTGCCTATTGATGCTGTCTTGTTGGTTAGAGTTTAGATCATGGCGGGGATTTCTTTATTTACACTGTCCTGTTTTAATGGGATGGCAGTAGGGTAAGTGAGAGGTTTGGTGCACCCTAGAACCGGTTTAAACCCCCAGTGGCCTACTTTGCCACTGACCGTTCCAAGGCGGTAGCCCTATTGTCAACCCTTTTGTGTTTGTGATGTCGTTTGCATTTTTTATTACTTTTGCCTTTTCGTTTGTCTGTTTGCGTGTTTGTTTATGTGTTTTGTGGTTGACTGTCGTCCTTGAATGCTGCTTTCCCTGTCCGATATTTTTAGCCTTCTTTGGTTGCAAGAGTAAACGCTTCGAGAAAATATTTACGAATGGTTCTTTCAAGTGGTTTTCGTGTCGGGTGTGATACGTAACGCTGACTGTCATACATAATGCGTATTGCATCTATTGTTGCTTCAAACATTATAATCCGACTTGCATATTCTACTTTTACTTTCAACTCATCAATTATACAAAGAATTGCTGTGTGGCGCTATCAGACTTTTGATTATGCTCTTTAAGAGAAGCTATTTCGCCATCAAAAGCTTTACTCCTTTCATCCTGGGCAGCTTTTAATTGCTTCGAAACATCATCAATAGCATTCTCAAGTTTATCAGTGTCAACCAGTTTGCTCAGAGCAGTCTCCAACGTTGTGCTTCCAACCATTTTTTGTTTGATGTCTTCAAACTCTTTGCTGATATCGTCAACGTTAGTGCTTATCTGCCCATTTGATATTTTTATTTGAGTTATTTCGGCAGCAAAAGCAGTTCTCATTTGTTTTGAAGCATCAGCAATAAGAGTTTCTAGTTCATTGTTACCAACCATTTGTTTATTGATTTCTCCAATCCGTGTATTAATATGTTCAACACCGGATCTTGTTTGTTCACTTAATTTCTTGTAGTTTTCACTCTCTTCCAGTCCACCTTTTTTCTTTTCTAACTCTTTCAAAGCATCACCCAACAAGTTTTATTTCTTTTTTTAAACCATTTTGAATTTCAATCATTTTCTCACGGTTTGTCTGTAATTGGTTTTGTATCAGACTTAGTTTATCATCAACACCTGTTGTCAGATGTTTCATCATGTCTGGAATTTTATCAATATTATAATCACGTATGATTTTTGTTATTCTTCTTTGAGTATATTGCCTTGTTACTACATCATCTGCTTTTTCTGGATTGCCAACATTGGTAATTCTAGTTTTATCCATGTTAAGATCACTTTTTAAAACATTTTTCTGGTTTTTACCCTTGTGAAGATAATTAACCAGATGTTTTTGTTTTACATACTCAGACAGCACAATACCAACATTTGTAATATTAACACTGCCAGTAGTAACTTCCTCACCAAGACCATTAAAAAGTCCCATTATATATAATATGATTAATTTTAAATTTCACCAGTGAAGTTTCTTTTGACCAACTCTCTAGGACGATCAAGATACAGAAAGTCGTACTGCTTGTCAGTTGCTTTTTTATACTGATCTTTGCTGACATCTTGTTCGTTGGAAAGCATACCCAGCTCAAGATTAACTGGAGTCGCAAAGAAGATGTAATGAGAGCAATTCAAACGAATGTCTTTGGGAGTTTTGTAATAAGTTTGAGATAAATAAATTACACAACAATTTTTGTGTCTTCCCTGGATGAAATAATTAATAATATCGTTTTGATTGCGCTCGCAAACATAATCATCAAAAATGACTATCTTTTGATTATCTGAATCTAAAGTATCCACAGGAACAACTTGATCATTTGAGCATTTTAGTATGTCTTCGAATGGGATTTTATTCTTTTTTGCTATTTTTTCAAGTTTTTGTGGTAAGACCTGAAACTTAGACTGCTCCAAGCTTTTAGCAAACAAAATAAATCTTGTCATAGTAAACTAAAGGTTTTAATAGCATGTGAACTAATGTGTTTGTTTTGCCAGAACCTGAATTACCACAAATTAACATTCTAAAACAACAGTCTGGCATAAAGTTCCATAGTTGTTTAAAATTACCGTTTTCTGTTTTCATATCATAGTTTGGAATTTCCATTATAATAATACTTAGATAATACTTGTCTTAACTTATCTTAACTTATCTTATTTTAATCTAACCTTATATTATACATGTCTTTGTGTTAAAATGGAAAGAATTAGCAGATAAAAAGCAAAAAGCGGGTGAGCTTGTTAAAGAATACGAGACTAGAGTTATCCGAAAAGAAATAGAAAAAGAAGCCAGCCGTGATTTATACACAGAAGTACTTAAACCTGTGACTGATGAAATAACGGAGAATACAAAGCGGCTGACTGAACATTTGATTACCCTTCCAGAAATACGTCAACAGTTAGCTATTCTTCCTGAGGCAATACGTCCGCAATAAGTTGCCCCACCTGAGCGTTGAGCTATAGCACTACCAATGCTATCACCAACGCTATCACCAACGCTACCAGCTGTCAAGCAAACCGTAGATCCTGAGGAAGAAATAATAGGAAAAATAGAAGAAGAATGGGAAAAAGAACAGGAAGAGGAAGAAGGAGAGGAAGAAGAAGAAGAAGAACCTGCTGCGAGGCCTAAGGAACCCAAACCGGTGTATGATATTGACTTGAATGCTGGCATGGATAAAGAAGTACTTGATAAGTATAATTTACCAATAACAACCGAAATACCAGGTATTATGAAAGGAAAAGCTGATTCTACTAAATATATTGTAGAGGCTGTGAGGGTACGCAATAAAATCTCTAGTGATATGAAAAAAACAAAAAAAAAAACATAGACGACCTCGACATGAAAATACTCGAAAAGAAGCTTAAGAATGCGAAAACCACTACGACTAAACTTAAATATCACAGATTAGTCATTAACCCCGAGTATCTCAGAAAAGAAAAAACTCCGCATAAGAAAGAATATAATGATCTGGATGATAAACTAGAAGCTATAAAAAAAAATACATATAGAGGTTGCCTGAGCGAATTCGAACAGCTAATGAAACTGCACAAAAGACTGGTAAAGGGATGCAACAAAATAAAAATTCCTACAAAGTCGACAAAGAAGGTCGCTATGGAATGTTACTAATTGATTTACCTAATCTTGTTGGTCATCACAAACTTATTACCAGGCAAGGAGAAGCAGTTGTGCTTGAGCCAAAAGTAGACGAATTGGATTGTGTTACAGTGAACGGTTAAGTAACAGTGAAAGGTTAATAAAGACACTCACAGACCTGGCGACAAAAGAAATCAATATTTTTAAAAAAAAGACCAAAAGGTTGACATTTTTAAGAAAGAATTAATTAAGGAGAACAAAGATCATATGAGTGATATTGATACTGAACGTTATGAAAACTTTCAAATGTTTATTAAAAGCTTAAAATTAATTATTACATAATATAATCTATAGTATATGGGAAGTTATGCAGAAGAAGAAAGAAAACACTTTGATGAGGAAAATATAATATAAGAAAAAGTAGCTGTCTATGAACAGACTTTTTTAACTAAAGCAAACAAGGAGATCAAAGAGTTTGAAGAAAGTCATATGAAACGATTGGAAGAAGATATTGCAGCTTTTAAAACAGATTGGGCGATAAAGGCCGAGCATGAAGCTAATACTGCAATAAAGCTTCTTACAGACCTGGCGATAAAACAAATTAGAATTTTTAGTGAAACATGAGCAGATGCGGTAGCCAAGGATGTTGAGTATTTCACGGATGAATTAATCAGCAAACTGAACAAAAACTCATATAATTATTACTGATATCGTATGCTATGAAGACTTTGAAATGCTTATTAAAAGCATGAAAGAGATGATTAATGAAAAGCTTCTTGATAAAAACGACTTTATAAACTATTGCGAGCATCTGGAAAAAATAAGATTGCTAATAGCTGAAGGTGATCTTGATATCAATGATTTCGAGAGATACTGTAAATGTCATGTAATAATCAACCAGATGGTGGATGACAGGACTCTTGAAAAAAAATGCTTTTGGAAATACTTGGACATTCTTCTGGACTTAGAAATAGCTGTTCTTTTAGACGAAAAAATAGATATTCTTGAAGTATCAGAAGATGATGGCGCTGATACCGATGATGATACCATTTTGGTTGAAAAAATAGATACCCTTGCAGTATCAACAGATGATACCATGTTGGTTGAAAAAATAGATGGTGATGAAATTAGAGATTTTAGCACCATTCCTGTTGAAAAATAATTAAATAAATTAAATATAGGCTTAAAGAAATAATCTCTTGTAATATTATATAATGAATATCCGAGAAATTGAAACATCCCCAACGCAATATAGCAAGGTGTATAAAATAGATGTTGTGAGTGATGATCCACATACCCAGCTACAAAAAACACAGCCGGCAGTTTTAAAATTTCTTAAAAAAGAACTAGCACAGACAGGTAGCTTTAAATTAAGTGTTGAGGTGAAATATACTTTTAAAAAAACATCGATGGGAGACAAAGAAACAGGTCCTGCAACCATATACAAAACAGCTTACTTTAATTCTAAAGCGGCAACAATATTATTCGAAAATAGTATTGTTGAGGCGCTGGACAAAGCACGTGACGAAATTAGAACTAGAGTTAGAAATCGGATTCAGGAGGGAAGTGGTTGGCAAATTGAGGTACTAGATGCGCACTACATAAATCGAGTAAAGTATGAAACTTTGCGAGGTAGCTCGTATTTAGCATTACCGAAAGAACTTGCTTATCCTAAAAAAGGATAGATAAATATAAAAAATAAAAAAAGATAACGAATGCTTTAGATGGTGTCATTTGGCTTATAAATTCACTGTCAATAATAAACCACAAAGAATAACAAGGTACAAAAAGTATATTGGAGATCTAAATTATAAAGGAATTACATTTCCTGCTACTATCAAACAAATCCCAAAAATTGAAAAGCACAACATTTGTTTTAACATATTTGGGTATGAAAATAATCAAGTATATCCCTTGCATATATCAAAAAAATAAAGAAAAAGAAACATGTGATATGCTTTTGATTACCGAAGAAGAAGAAAATCATTATGTGTGGATAAAATTTTTTAACTGTTTGATGTATAATCAAACATCCCACAAATAAAACAAATGGTTTTGTAAAACATGTTTACATGCTTTACGTTCGAAAGAGTTTTAAAAAAACAGAAGCCTGTTTGTCTTTCACATAATGGTAAGCAAGCAGTAGAGATGCCAAACACACATGAAAAGGTTTATTTTAAAAACTACGACAGGCAGCTGATGGTTCCATTTGTTATATATGTTCATTTTGAAGCAGTAACCGAAAGTATTTCTTCAGCATCAAACAATCCTAAAAAATCATATACAGAAGCATATCAAAAGCATACTGATTGCAGTTATGGGTATAAGGTTGTTTGTTGTTATGATGATCAATATTCAAAACCAGTTGTAACATATAGAGAACCAAATGCCGTTTACAAGTGTTTACGAAAAAATGATAGAAGAAGAAAAGTGGTGCAAGAAAACTATGAATACATATTTTAAGAAAGATTTGGTGATATCGACGGAAGACGAAGCTAAATTTCAAAAATCTAAATCATGTCATATTTGTGATAATGGTTTTGTAACAAATCTCAAAAAAGACGCGGGTCATACAGTGGCATCTGTGGGATCAGATTGGACGCCGTGTCTATGACGGTAGACGTAACATCAACACCCGTCAAGACCTCATCAGAGCCCTCATTGAGGAATGGCTCGCGATACCCCAGTATCGCATACAACGCGTAATAAGAAGCATGGGCCGTAGATGCCGAGCTGTCATGGCTGCAGGCGGTGGTCACACCCGGTACTGAGGTCTGTGAAGTTTGTTTTCTACCGTTAAGATTTTAAGCTAGTGTAGACGAACTGGGCATTGGTGACGCTTACTGTTTTTTTCCATATTGACAGGCTATACTCTAACGTCTCAAAATATACCAGATTTGTTCTTGTAAAATTGCTTTTGTGAATTTATTTAACTGATTAACAAGTGGTAACTTTTCATTGACGGTGACTATACATGGCTTTTATGTTAGGGCCAAGTTTGGTGTTTATTGACAGTTTTCAGTTTATGTCCCAATCATTAGAAAATTTAGTAAAAAACATCCCCTCGTTTCAATACACCTCGCAAGAATACTTTGACGGCAAGCTAGAATTAATAAAAAGAAAAGGTGTTTATCCTTATGATTACATGAACTGTTTTAAATGTTTTAAGGAAACTAAATTACCTGGCAAAGATAGCTTTTATTCTCAATTAAATGATGAGCACATTTCAGATGCAGATTATGATCATGCTAAAAAATATGGAAAACATTTAAGATTAAAAATATGGGAGAATGTCATGATCTGTACCTTAAGACAGATGTGCTGTTGCTGACAGATGTTTTTGAAAACTTTAGAAAAATGTGCATTGAGTATTACAAATTAGATCCTTTTTCATTACTTCAGTGGTCCTGGTTTAGCCTGGGATGCATGCCTTAAGATGACTGGTATCCAACTTGACTTAATCACTGATATTGATCAATATTTGTTTGTGGAAAAAGGATTAAGAGGCGGTACAAGTTATATCGCAAACAGATATTCGCAGGCTAACAATAAATATATGAAAAACTACGACAAGAAAAAAGAAAAAAAGTACATAGTATATCTTGATGCTAATAACTTGTACGGGTGGGTCATGTGTCAACCGTTGCCTACTGGTAACTTCAAGTGGGTTGATAAGTTTGAAAAAGGATAATCAAATTACATGGTTGAGTGTAATATCGAGTATCCTAAGAAACTGCATGACTTGCATAATGATTATCCTCTTGCCCCGGAAAGTCTAAATATAAAAAATGAGTGGTTGTCAGACTATTGTAAAAATATAAAAACAAAAGTTTAAATTGGAATCTTGCAATGTTAATAAACTTGTTACAACACTAAAAAATAAAGAAAAGTATGTCGTGCATTTTAGAACTTAGAATTGTATAGAAAAGCTTGGATTGAAGGTAACAAAAATACACCGAATACTACAGTTTGACGAATCAAAGTGGTTAAAGACATTAATGTTAAATTAACTCACGACGAGGAGGTCCTTTTAAAATATGCAGCAAGACCTTCATATATTTCTTGTAAAATGTTTAATGAAAATTTATTTGCCATAAACAGAATAAAAGAACGATTAGTTTTAAATCGTCCTTGTTATGTTGGCATGTGTATTTTAGACTTGTCAAAATATTTGATGTATGTTTTCCATTACAACTACATTAAAAACAAATATGATGAAAAAGCTAAATTATTATTTACTGATACCGATTCCTTGTGTTATGAAATAAAAACAAAAGATGTGTATGCAGACTTTTACAAGGATAAAAATCTTTTTGATAATTGCGATTATGATCCAAAAAGTAAGTTTCATTTTAATGATAATAAAAAGGTTATTGGCAAGATGAAAGATGAAACGTGCGGCATACCTATTCTTGAATATGTTGGACTACGAAGTAAACTATATTCGTATATGCTAGATAATGAGGTTAGTACAAAGAAATGTAAGGGCGTTAAAAGGTGTGTTGTTAAAAAACAAATAGCACACGATGATTAAAAAAATATTTTGTTTTGCATTGCAGCATAAAGTCACCATGAGATGAAAGTTATTAGATCACAAAAGCATCACATAAGCAGCTATGTAATAAATAAAAAAAGTGTATCAGCTTATGATGATAAAAGATACATACTAGATAATGGACAAGATACATTAGCCTAAAAGTAAAATACTCCATGGTAAAAAACGATACGTGCAGCGATGATGAAGACTATTGTCCGGTTCCGTCTGACTTTGCCTGATCAATTGCAAATGTTTTAGTTATTTACAAACATTAATAGATAGTGATGGTTTGGGCAAAGTTCTTCCTAAGCAGAGGGTGATTAACTAAGGTTTAATAGATAGTGGGGGTTTGGGCAAAGTTTTTCCTAAGCGGAGGTCAATTAAGCAGTTTATACAGTTGTAAAAGATGTTTGAAATCAAATATGCCCTCACCATTTGGTGCTTGCAATTGTGTTGGTGCATCTGGAGACATCTGATAACTATTTGATTGTTTGTCGCGAGGGCGGAAAACTGGCCTAGAACCCCCACTATCTATACTACTGTCGGACAGGGTCAGGTTAAAACTATCAAAGCTACGGTTAAGGCTATCTCTGACTGTCCTGTACCGAATTGTACATATATGTACGAATTGTACGAATTGTATATATATGTTTGTCCTTTTGCGCGTTTTGGGGTTTACTGTGTTCTGTTAAGTTGCATTTCCTGTTCGACTTTTATACTTGTTTTTGTAAAAAGCAACAGATGTGTTTTCTTGGTATGGCTGGTTATTATAAAACAGTTTGTCGTAATTGTTCAGTCATTGCTGAACCTTTGACCAACTGTCTGAGTAAAAGAAAGAAATTTATTTGGACTGAAAAATGCCAAGTCATTTGACAAATTAAAAGCTATGAGTGCACCAGTTCTGTCAGCACCAAATTTTGAATTTCAGTTTAAGGTAGCTGTTGCTGCAAGTGATATTGGTACTGGTGTTGTACTTTTGCAAGAAGACAACAATGGTATTGACCATCCAGTTTGTTACTTTTCTGAATAGTTTAACAAACATCAGAAGAACTACTCCACTATTGAAAAAGAGTGTCTTTCTCTGATTTTGGCACTGCAGCATTTTGAAGTATATTTAACTTCATCTGTTTCACCGATAGTTGTCTTCAGTGATCACAATCCCCTCACATCTATTAATAAAAATCAAAGATTAATGAGGCGGAGTTTAATGTTGCAAGAAAATAATATTGAAATTAGACATATCAGAGGAAAAGATAATTTGATTGCTGACGCATTTTCTCGTGTGTAAAATACGTTTGCATATTTAAATGTAAATTATTGTAATACAATATTATTTTGACTATTGTTAATTTAAAAACAATGTATTTGTGTAATATGTGAGTTGACATATGTGCTGAAACTGAAATAGTAATACATTATTTCATTGCTTATTACATATTGTTCAAAAGAATGCTTTATTAATATTCAAAGTGAAGTATCTGGTTCATTATCTTAATTGAGGATTTACAAAATATTGGATGTTGTGAATTAAAACATGTTGTGAGAGGATAAACAAATATTGTGCTCATCTTGTGACATTGGATTATTGGATTATTTGGACATTTGGACTATTGTGAATTAATAAACCAGGAAAGACTTGAATTGAAATTGGATTAAAGGGACACTTGACACATTTTATTAAAGGGACACTTGACAACTTTAATTAAAGGAATACTTTCCAACATTATTTGGATTTTATTCGTATATCGGATTTTAAAGAAATACTGGAACCATTTTATGTATGTTATGTAAGTGAATATGTTTCTTTGTAATATTTGAATACATGTGTTGATTATATTTTAAAAAACAGTTGTTGCTGGTTTTACTTCTTTTCTTGTTACATGTTACCAGTAATAAACGGCATCTCTAATTCATTTCATATTTTTCAATAACCTTTTGAAAGGATAAAAATGAGCAGTTATCATATATGAAAAAAATGCCTTATTACATAGATGAGTATTATTACATAGATCAGTTCAGTATTATACAGAGATCAGTATAAAAGACATTTGTCTATTTAATCTAAATGCTTGGAGTAGAACAGCGATTGAGACAGTTGAACCATCTTGAATTATTCCCCATCACTGGAGTACGTTTTTTCACGACATTTATTTTGTTTGGTACTTTAACAATACCTTCCTCATTAAGATGCCATACTTTGTATCCATCCCGTTTTTCTATATCATCTGAAATAAGATCTTTCCATGGTGAACATTTGTTTAGATCAAGTCTCTTTTTAATCCAGATTAGTTTAGGTGGCAGGCTTAGTGTTCTTTTGTGAGGCACTTTCAATCCACCTTCTTGGAGTGTATTCATCATATCATTTCGTTTGATTTTGTCCGGGTTTTTTTACCATAGAAAATTAAAGAAAAGAGCATTTATGTCTTGGTCAACATCGTCTGATGGATCCGTCAAAACTGTGATTCAGTTAATAAGTATAGGCAAAGCTGAACCTTTTAAAAAGATTGTTTTTCCTATGAGAGTTTAGTTTCTAAAATAGGAATCATTCATTAGGTGTTTTTTTCGAAGTTATTTGTAAAACTATGTTCAATATAATTGCCTTCTGTTATATTCTATTCAAACAGTTTGAACGATCAAGTTTGATTCCACTTTACAGGATTACATATATCTAGCATTTCTTTACAGACCTTTTTAGATGATTACTGATTTATCAAACTTTGAACAGTTTGAAAGTCCAGACCATAATCAGAACTCATCGACAAAAGATTTTTAGAAGTCTAATAAGACTAATAAACATGACATACCTACACATGTAGTTCTTCACACTTTCCGATTATATCTAAAGTTAGTCAGTTAAATTCCCCTATAAACCTTCCTTTCATGAAACCTGACTGACTTTTTCAGATAATATTTGAGAAAATCGTTTTAATACGACTTGCTATTGCTGCTGAGGCAATTTTTGTATCAATGTTTAAGAGAGAAACTGGTCTGATTTTAAGATATAGTTGAGATTACTTATCATCTTTTGGAAGATAAGTTATTCCTTATTTTTGAGTAATAGAGAGTGACTTTAAATCGGAACCAAAGTCCAATGAATTAGTAACATGATTTATATTTCCTAAAGAATTTGTAAAATTGCACGGAAAACCCATCTGATCTCGGAAATTTATTAGTTTTCATTTCTTTTAGAACTTTTAAACATTCATGGCTAGCAAGTCTGTCTTTTATAATATCTCGTTCTTTATTTTCAAGTTTATTTATAAAAGTATTATCAGTGTTAAAAGGAGTACATCAGGATTTTTATGGGGGTCTATCTATCAGACTTAAAATTGACAAATATTAATATTTTCTATTTTAAATGTCCTAAACATAATGAATGAGCCTATAAATTATCCCTTAATTGCAAAGAAATTCATTCTGCACAGTAATACGTGCTATCCTAGGTGACGCACCAGGGTTGATTTCAGCATTTTACGCCCGATTCCGTCCTAGCTATATGGTGTTTTCAAAGTTTAGACATTAACAAAATGGTTTTAATATCATATTTTGATTGACATAAGTATTTTATCATGATCTGGAACATTTTTATAATTTAAGATATTTCTAGAAAAATCCTGATGTAACCCCTTTAAAGAAATTATTCTCAAATCTCGACGACTGGCCTCTCTTATTTTAGAGTTATATAAGTCATTATAAATAGTGTGTTGCTCTTTCAAACTTTCCGATATATTACTTATTTCCAATCGAACACTTTTAATTAATGTTGTAAGCTTTACGCTATATTGTCTTTTTTTTTAAATTAGAAAAATAATTCATGGATTTTTCACCTTCAACGTCCAGTTTTGCCAAAATGAGTAGAGCCTTACCATACAGTTATCCCGTACCAAGAAGTGGAGCCTTAAAACAGCTACAGTTGTTTCCCACCAACAAACGGAGCCTGACCACATACCTACAGTTGACACCCACCAACGATTGGAGCCTTAGCACATACCTACAGTTGTCCCCCACCAACAATTGGGGCCGTACCATATACCTACCGTAGTCCCCCACCAACAATTGGAGCCTTAGCACATACCTACAGTTGTCCTCCACCAACAATTGGGGCCTTAGCACCTACCTACAGTAGATCCCACCGACAACTGGGGTCTTACCACACACCTACAGTAGACCGTAACATACCAACACTAGTTCCCTACCAACATACAGTAGTCCACGTCGACTACTAGAGCCTTATAACATACATGCACTAGTCCATCACCGACAATTGCGGCATTGCAAAATACCTATAATAGTCCCCCGCCGACAACTAGAGCCTTACAACATGCATACAGTATTCCATCAACGACAATGGGAGCCTTTTAACATACAGTAGACCCCACCGACAAGTAGACCCTTACAACAAACATAAAGTACACACCCACCGACAATTGGAGTCTTGCAGTATACATCCAGTAGCCCCCGGCCGACAACTAGAGTCTTACAACATACATACAATAGTCCATCACCGACATTTGCGGCATTGCAACATACATACAATAGTCCCCCGCCGACAACTAGAGCCTTACAACATACATACAATAGTCCATCACCGACATTTGCGGCATTGCAACATTAATACAATAGTCCCCCGCCGACAACTAGAGCCTTATAACATACATACAGTAGTCCCCACCGACAACTAGAGCCTTACAACATACATACCATAGTCCATCACCGACAATTGCGGCATTGCGACATACATACAGTAGTCCCCCGTCGACAACTAGAGCCATACATCATACACACAATATTCCATCACCGACATTTGCGGCATTGCGATATACATACAGTAGTCCCCCGTCGACAACTAGAGCCTTACAACATACATACAATAGTCCATCACCGACAATTGCGGCATTTCGACATACATACAATAGTCCCCCGCCGACAACTAGAGCCTGTCAACATACATACAATAGTCCATCACCGACATTTGCGGCATTGCGACATACATACATACAGTAGTCCCCGGCCGACAACTGGAACCTTACAACATACATACAATAGTCCACCACCGACAACTAGATCCTTACAACATTCAAACAAAAGTGTGCGGTATTGCAGCAAACCTACTGCTGCTGACAATAAGTAGTCCCCCGCTGTGTATTAGGTATTGGTATTATTGTATAATGATGAGACGTTAATGCACTAATAAATTTAGTAACTTCCAACAATGTTGGGTTGATTTACGCAGTAAGATAAACTGTCTGCACAAAGTATACAGACACTCAATTTGTTTTGAGTAAAATACATTCTTGGGATTAGTTGTTAAAACATTTGACTCTCAATTAAGACATCAGTTTAACCTAGTATCTTGAAGGCAATAGAACGTCACTAGACCAGCACTGTCATACCATGTCTAGCTGCCAACTGGAACTGTTTGTGAAACCCGATTACTCCATTTGTAATCAAAGCACTGAAAGCGCTGATGGACGGTGCCACTCAGAAAGTATTGATTCCGAAAAAAAACGGGTTTGAGTACAGTGCTTTGGGGGGTATAGAATCACTTAGGTTAAACGTCTAATTTTAAAGTGAAAGGAAAATGTTTATTTAATTTCTGATTTAGATTTACCCTTTTAATTGTATGATAGCAATATTTCTAAAATTATTGTCCTGAAACTGTGATTTTTTAATAGGCGTTTTTGCACCAATATTTACATAATTTCATTTTATGCTTAAAAATGCCAAACTTCAACAAGTTACCATAACTGATGATTGCATTTTGACTTTTGTCCCTTACATTTGTTAAAAGAGCAAATATTTATTTCTGAGATTATTGTGACAGTATGAATTTTTCGTTTCAAAATCACACTTCATTCAGGTAGTATAGAATCATTTTTTCCGAGAGGTGTTGCACGTAGTGATATATTTTGCATGGAAAAATGTCCCAAATAATTTCACCGTTGAATAAATGTATGCTTATATGATATATCTTCAAGCCTGGAAAGTTTTAAAATAATCTAAAATATATGAGCTGAGAAAACTGAATTTATACAGGAAATGATTCTTTACTACCAATGATTCTATACACCCCAAAGCACTGTACTAAGGTGGCGAACATTTGTGCAAAATATTACTGAAATCGGATGAGGCATTAATCAGAGTTATGGGACCGGACGGAAAGACAGACGGACAAATAAAAAAAAAAGTGCAGCTATTTAGAAATGTTTAAATTGTATAAGTGTTAAAGAGGAATAATTGTAAAATGAAAATGTCAGAGAAAGTTGGTCACAACATACGTATTCATGAGACCTCGATTCCTTTCGAAAACCAATCAGAGTTATCGCCCCTTGAATGTCGGAAAAACAGGATTTTTACAAAGACGTTTTCGGTGGCCATATGGCTAAAACAAAACAAACCATTGAATTATGATAAGTATAAACAAGAAAAGTATAACGCATGCGTTATATGTAGACGATTTTTAATATTGGGTTAGTTTGTGGAGGCTTTGTTCAAGTCACATACCTGTAGTCGTCGATAAAGGTAAAGTGAAGAATTAAAAAAGCGACCAATTTTAGAGTATGCTTCCACAGTGTGGGACGGTTGTACTGTCGGTGAGAGAAACTCTTTAGAACAACTGCAATATGAAGTTACCGGTTTGACTCGATCCGTATCTATTAACAAATTAATCGTCGAAATTGGATGGCTTTCGCTAGCAGACAGACGAACATTTCAGAAACTTATAACTGTATTTAAAGCTAAAAATAAAATGTTGCCTGAGAGTGTAAATAACTTGTTTCCTCCGTTTGTTAGAGATATTAATAATTACAACTTAATGAACTCCGATGACTACGTAACACCGATAAGGAGAACTGAGTTATTTTCCAAATCATTTATCCCTTCGTCATTAAGTCTTTGGAATAATCTACCTACACATGTTCGTGAATTAGTATTGTTAAAAGTATTTAAATGTTGTCTCCTCAACACAATGTTTAAGCGTCCCACTGTCCCGTCGTTTTATTTATACGGCTCACGATCACTTTCTGTAATTCATGCTCGCATTCGAAACTAATGCAGCAACCTTAATGGTGATTTGTATTTGAACCATTTACGATTATCACCAACATGCGACTGTGGACAAACAAAGAAGATGCTGAACATTTTCTTTTTAAAGGTTGTCGATTTATTGAACAGAGGCGTAACCTGTTTATAAAAACCATTTAACGTTGACAAATTGTGTATTGGCAATACAGATTTAAGTGATAAAGAAAATGAAATTGTTTTTCTAGCTGTGCAAACATATATAAAAGACACCAGGCGTTTTAACTAGTGTATTAAAACAACGCAGCAGTGTGTTCGGACTGACCCTATGTACTCTTATTAAAACATATTTTGTCTTCTTCTCCTCCTTCTTTTCTTTTTTTTTTCTTTTCTTTTACCCAACTATCGTGACAACTGTTTACGTCTACATTTGTAAACTTCAGTTCATTTATTTTCTTTATTCATTGTTACTTAATATGTTCACTTTAGCCATAACATTACAATTGTTCTTTGTAATTTAAATTGTATTGGGAAGGGCCGTAACAATTGTTGTAAGCACTTGTGGCCCGACCCATTTGCATACTTTGTTAAAAAAAATGCAATAAAATATGTTTAAACCAAGAATTAAAAGATACTGTATGAATACAGATAAGTTTTTATTTGGTCTTAGGTATACATTATTATACAAGTTAAAGGGAACATATGCAAGTATTTTCAATTAAACGATTTACACCTGAGCTATTACAAAGGGAATTTCAGTGACCATGCTACAATATAATATAAAAGTCATATTTACTTAAATTTTACAAGTGATTATCATATGGCCCTATTTATGTTCATGTTTTAGTTGAATTAAGGTTTAAAACCGCTTCTAATAAAACCGGTACTTATATACCATATACATAATAGTTTTCGTCTAGAAAATAAATAACAGAAATACATGTAGTCTGATGTAACGGTAGTCAGAGTTTCTATGTATTGTTCTAAATTCCTTAAATATAAAAAACACAATATTGATAATGGTAATAAAATGTGATAAAAGGCCATCGAATTACTTTCTCTTCAAATGTACTTACGGCACGGATTCTATTTATTTTCAATTACATCTGATATATATCTATTTCATGTATGCATGCAAATTATTCTAATATATGATAAAAATAAATGAATAAACATTATTGTTTGTCGTTATATACATTCTGCATTCACTGATACTATACCGATAATCTCTATTAGATTAATTTAATACTAAATTATAAATTGCTACTTTCGGTATTTTCCGTACTACGCACCGGCTGTTTCCGTTATATTTCGGAATGTACGGTACGGTACGGCTTTTACTCCCAACCTCATGTAGACGCTCGTTTACGTTATAAGACATTTGCGCATAAATTGTACAGGATCAAATCCCTTCAAAAACAGCGTATTACTTAAACTTAAGTTAAAATCACTTAATATTTACCAACGCTTACATATTTATAAATATGTTGTCAATATATAGGATATTTTGCCCATTTACAGCCATGCATGGTATAACTTGTATCATGCTGTTATATGGTGCTCTTTGGTTTCTAGTAGAAATTCCTTGTGCGTAAGAATTGCCACTACTTAGAACGTTGCCTGACGGCACAGTTTAATTGTATATGCGATTTGGGGAAGTAATTTCGTTTTCATTCAGCAACTATTAGTTTGGGCTCCTTTATTACTAATTAAAACCCAGAAAACACATGCATTTGTCTTTAGTAACACACTCGATACCACAAATGTCAGCCTGTTTTATAATCATCTTATTGATAATTTAGCATGGAATCAAACTGGCACAGATACTACACACACGTGTTGGAACAAACTTGCAGTTAAGTAATTAACTGTTTCTAAAAAAAAATCATGTAATTGTGGGTAGCCCTGAATACTTGCGTTATTGCGTTTTCGTCTAAGCTATCCACTTTATCAAAATATTCGTGCCGATCTCAAACATTCTGGCATCGAATCATATTAATTAAGCGATATCGCTCTGTTTGCTCAACATGGTTTACTACTATAACGACAGTATTTCCTTTGCAGCTTGAAGCATTGAAACGTTTTCCGTTATAAAACTTGATAAAAGTCGAGGTAACAAATCACTTGTTTATGTCATCGAGATAATGAATATAGAGTAATAGAGAGTTTCGGATTCCTACAGTCTCTCGACAACTTACTTAAACAGCAGTTCTATCAAAAGTATTAGTAATATATTAACATGTGTAAAGCTTAAATAGCAAACATCGATTATTTACAGACACAGTCCGTTGAAGTGTTAAAATGTATGTTAAGTACGGTGTCCGGTTGGGGCCAGATACAATGTCGTAGTGTCGTGGGCGACAATGCGACGCCCGACAACGCGACATCGCGACATCGCGATACGACAGTGCGACATCGCGATACGACAACTCGACATTGCGATACGACATCGCGACATTGCGATACGACATCGCGATAATTATGTCGTGATGTCGTATCGTTATGTCGCGATGTCGTATCGCGATGTCGCATTGTCGGGCGTCGCATTGTCGCAATTAGTACGACACTTCGACATTGTATCTGGCCCCAACCGGACACCGTAGAAAATAGCATTGCATATAAGTTTATTATACTTATGAAAAGTTATAGGAGTTTTAGAACTTTAAACCTTTAAACATTTTGAGATAATCTCTGAAAAAAATCTTGGAATGCCGATCAGATACATTCCTTTATTTAGATATATATATCATATTTAATTCCTCCAAGTTAATGAAGATTAAACAAATGAAACAGAATGCAACAGAGAGCAAGCACAATACAACATGAACATTACATAATGCAGGAAAATAAATGAGAACAAAATAGTCGTTCATATTAAGTGAAAGAAATGAGATATTAACAATATCATATGCATTTATCTTATATCGAATCGACTTCTAGTTATAAATATCGGGTGTTGACAAGATCGGATGTATCAATACATACAATGTTTAAAGACATATTGCTGTCGCGACAAACAAAGTTTGTGAATCAGCACACGGTTAATTATAGAACGTCCGTTTTTGAATTAAGTTTCACAGACACAAAAGTATTTAGAAAATGCATAACATGATTAGTGGGTCCGATACCATGTTGCTTTAATAGAGTTTTGACTCAACAACTCACACTCCGACAACATCCCCAGAATCGTTTAGTAACAGCCATTGGAATAGCTTAAGCGTTTTGCTTAATGTATTATCCTGAAAAACGAGTAAAGACTATTATAGAACAAACTCATCTCATCAAAAGTATAACTGAAAATAATTAAAGGAAATAGAGAACATTATGTCAGTGCCTTTTACTATCAAGTTTAATAGGCGAGGCTTAGAAAAAGAAAAGGCGACCGTTAATTGTTTTAGTTTATATATATGAAGTATGTAGGACAGAACATGGACGGAGGAATGAGCAAACTGTCGAGCGATACGTTATATACCCTGACAATTTTCGTTGAGATGTTATAAAATGAATAAAAAGTTGGTTTTTACCGACTGTGATTTTGAACATAAGAAACAGATGAGCTAAATGTTTATATTTACCCTATAAGAAAACGCGCTAATCTAAAATAAACCAGCACGTCTAGAACGACATCGAAAAACTAGCGCTTAACTTCAACAAACACTCGCTTCGATAAATGTGAACATCTACAAACCAAATCAGACAACATCTATATTTTGTCTTTCAAATTTAGTTTTGAAGCCAACATCTAAAAGAAACATATTGAAATACAACTGAACTGATCAAACAAATGTATTTTGATGAAATATAAGGCAGTAAAGTTCTTACCGTATAAACCACCTTATAATTCGCGTGCATTGTACAAATGTAAAACACAGACAGGCAGTGTACAGTGTTATGGAAAATAAGTTCGTAAAATCACGATAATTTGCCAAATATGGGTTTCCACATCTACAAACCATCATATGTCTGTCTACAAACTCCAATTCGATTCGCACTTTACCTGCAGTGATTCAGCACGCTCGAGCATTCCGCAATAATAAAGTAAAACGTGTATTACAGACAGGGCAAATAGAGTTCTGTCTCGTGGCGATCTCATCCCAGAGTCTGGATATATATAAAGCTATTTTCTGTTTGACAATGATCACAGTAAGACAGGGGTGATCTGCTGGTGAATCTCTTTAAACAGTAAACAGTATATATCGTTGTTAACTCTCCAAGATCAAAAGTTAGATTCGAGCTTGGTTTCGCTAGGAGACTTTTCTTGGCAGAGATTGTTCATAAAGTCATTCATAATGTGATGCAGGTTATATTGCAAACATCGGGCAATCGGGGAAGAAGCATTTCTGTAGAGAATTATTTCCCTCTATAATCTGACTTATTGTAACAGTCAGCAGCGACAAAGGTCTATATAACAACAAAAGATCCCGTTTGTCAATCTCGGATGTTAGGCGATTAAGGCCAAGCGTCAAGCATAGATCCGCACATATCTGATCGTGTTCAAACAGAGAAACATTCAGCCACATAATTCTGTAACCTACTGCGTTTGAGAGATATTATTCCAGAGTTCACAACCTCTGCAGGACGAGTATTTTTGTATAAAGACTAGCTGACTTTAATGGGGTGAGTGTCACCTAGGACCAACATTGCGTGAAATTGTTTCCTTTTGACAATGCGCTGTTGTGTGTTCCTGAATTAAGGTGACTATCGTATCGAATACCTAAGTGTACAGGCGAGGTTATTGATCACCATATACACACCCGATTACCGGCAGCCGTAGGCACAGTTCGGCAGCCGTAGGCACAGTTCCCGGTAAAAAAAAAAACAAGTTTTTAAACGGTAAATAAATCTAGTTTTATAACTTGTAGGCCTTAAACTATTAGAAAAATAAATCGGCCATTTTAATTTGGAAGGAATGTTGTGTACGTCACCTGATTCCCGTGAAATTTGAACCTATTTTATGCGAGTTACGGTAGGTTAAATGTTGAAATTAAGCTAAAAAATGTGATTGTAGAAAGTTAGAGACCTGGTACTCGGTAAATAGTCAAGTTTAAGAGATTTCAGACATACTGCCATAAAATATAATCTTTCCTGAATAAACAGACCAAATTTTAGACCACAGAACATTTTATTAAAGTAATTGTGGGTTTTTAAACAGGACAGGGTATTGAAAAATGGCAGGAGTACGGTACAGTTACATTATTTATTGGCAGGTAGCTAGTACAGTTCCGAAAAATGGCAGGCGTATGGTACAGTTCCAAAAACATCGGACGCTAAGTCTTCTCCTTTGGTATAGTGGTATAATTTCGAAAACACTAATGAAGAAGTACTGTATATAGAAATATATACATCTTCGGTCCTTCCATAAACGTTTAAGAAAACCACCAACCGTAGGGAAGCGTGAATATAGGCTCGTTTGAACCTTCATTCCGACGGTACAGTACAGAGAAAGACACGTTTTAATAACAATCGTATGTTGTGCTGAGTTACGTCCCATTTTTATTATCATCATTTATGATAACAGGCGTTTGGTATTTAGATGTTTTGGAATAGATTGCTTAATTTTAATTATTGCATAGTTGAACATTAATTACGTTTTAAGGCCACTCTATGTAACTTAATGTATCTGAATCAACACGAGAGTCCTTGCCAAAATACGATCTTGCTGCTTTTAAAATTCGTTATAAACAAAGTTAATTATTGGAGCATTGCTGGTGCTGATTTCGCATAAGATAAGACGTTTGCATATGAATGATATGCATATGAACGATATGCATATTAACTCGTGGATCGCCATTTAAACTTGTATTGGCATAAGAATCTTTTGGAAAATCTTAATACATTCAATAAGTATAGCAGAGATTTTACATCCATGTATACAGTTGATTTGATTTAGCAGTCGTTTTATTTTTAAATTAACTGAAGAGTTTCGCGAACCATCTTTAACGGGGATACATCAGGCTTGTGATTCTTGGTCTGCGGGGATACATCAGGCTTGTCCTGTGATTCTTGGTCTGCGGGGATACATCAGGCTTGTCCTGTGATTCTTGGTCTGCGGGAATACATCAGGCTTGTCCTGTGATTCTTGGTCTGCGGGAATACATCAGGCTTGTCCTGTGATTCTTGGTCTGCGGGAATACATCAGGCTTGTCCTGTGATTCTTGGTCTGCGGGAATACATCAGGCTTGTCCTGTGATTCTTGGTCTGCCACTCAAAATTGACATATTTTATTCCAACGGCCTAAACATAATGAAACGAGCCTTAAGGATGGTGGCTTGGCAAGTTTTGACATATTCAGGTCTAAGAATATTGTTTTTTTAATAGTAGTTTTATTTGATAACAGAATTGTCTCACTTTTTGCATCCTTGTAGATATGGATATTGTAACAACGCTAAAGGTAACAATTCGTCTACACGTAATAATCTAATGGTAACAATGTCAACGCTAAAGGTAACAACGTTCGCTAAAGGTAAAAATCACCACTTCCGCTAAAGGTAACACCGCTAACGCTAAAGTAAAAACGTTTCAAGTCAACGCTAAAGGTAATAATTGTCTACGCTAAAGGTAACAATGTTTTTCAACAGTTTCAATAAAAAAATGAGTAAACAGGTCCTTGTTATTTACTGAGGCACTTGATTCGCATCCAACCGATGCGACCCGTCTCGGTGTTGTGAGAGAGTGTGGTGGTCGCTCACTCGGCCACGTGGCATTCCCCCGGTTTCCTTCTACCAAATTAAGGCTGTCAACATTAAGGGAAATTTGTATATGCTGTTTAGTGTGTTTATCGATGTAAATAATTAACATACTTGTATACGCAGTTTGTGACTGTTTAACTGTGATCTCTGATATTAAGCGTATGTTTTCCTTCGAATGTAATATATTTACTTATTATGCCCGCTTTTAATACAAAAGCGGCTATATTAATAACGTAAACGCGTGTTATCTTTTGCTATAATATACAAAACGCAGATTAAAAAAAAAACGGTGAGAAGAAACGAATCAGTACTATTTCATCTCAAAAACAATTTAATGGCATGTTAACGGAAATGAACGAGGAAACACGTCACTTTTACACAGTAATACTTTCAGCATACACGAAACAAGGCATTCGTTTATCAATGTTTTAAAGAATTATACGAATGGCATTGATGACATTTTGAAGCTGCATTTAAATGTATAAATGAAAGGAATGGTGTGGGGTGGGGTAAACATTTGGAATTTAGATTTGTTCTTCGTTGTTTTACCATATATTTTAATTCTATAATTATGTATTGATCTCAACAATAAGGAATATTGTCAAACAGATTTATATTAAACTCTGTGAGAAAAACCCGTTTGGGATCTATAACGGATCTATAACGGATCGGGCTTATTTTGAATCCTCAAACATCACGCTGATTGATTTCTCTAAACATAGGGTCTATACCTTAATGTATTTATAATATGACATATATATGTATATCTCTAAACATAGGGTCTATACCTTAATTTATTTATACTATCACATATATATGTATATCTCTTCATTGAGTTTCAAAAAAGTAATATCTTATAGGCTCTGTACGATGTTTTTCAATGATGTAAAAAAACATAAAGTTTTCCCTCCATATGATAAAATCAGAATCTAGCTTCGCCACAGATATTACACTATAATTCATCTATTCTACATTATTTGAACGGCCACTAATTTCTTTTACATGGAATGCCTAAAACCGTGTTAATCCATGCTTAATGGATAAACTTACGCCAAAACTTAAATTGATGCGACTTTATTTCTTAAACAGGCACCATGATGGAATATATAGGTTTGTTTCACACATGGGTCCAATATAAATACAACGGAGACGTTTCTTCCCTTGGTATGAGCCCACACTTCTTAGGAATTAGGGTTCGTTCTGGCTTGATTTAAACCGGGTCTCGCGCTTCAACGCTTGAATCTGGTCATTTTTCTCGTTCATCGATTAATCTTCCTGTCAACCACGGCCACGTGGGGTGGTTTTGTGGTGGAGCGTTCGGCTCACATGCGGGAAGTCGTGGGCTGTATCCCCGACCGTGTCACACCAAATATGTATCTAGTTGCGCCATGGATGAGTCATGGCATGTGTCTACAGCGTAAACCACTCCCATAGATACTCACTGTTTATGTACAATGGATGTATTGAGCAACGAAGTAGCGAATACGCCAAGGGTGCATTCTCTCCCGGAAATAAAACGATGCAAGTCATGGGGTTTGGCGTTCGTTTAAAGACATATAGAGGCATTTCAAGAAGATATATTTTTCAAAACAAAACAAAAAAAATAAAAATAAAAAACAAGTCATAAAAGAAAACAGAACTAAGGCATGCCGTCGGACCCGCTGCACAAAATTAAACTAAAATCCTCGATCCGTTATCGACATTCCTGTTTGCCGAATGTTCCCGCCATATTATTAATTTATTTGGGGGGAAAGGAAACCAATTACGTGTATCAATGCAAAGTTAGTTGCATTCTTTCTAGTCAAACTCCGTTTTTACTTGATTAGACTGCAAATGGCGACTATTTGCTAAGTTAGAAACTTCAGGCAAAATGTATAGTTTTTTTTTCACACGTTATTTTGTTAGCTATAGTCATTAATTTTCGAATTTATTAAATTATCTAGATCTATCCAATTTGTTTATTCCATCAAGTAGTCAAACACATGGTAGCCTATATCATTTTGAATAGTTAAACTTTCGAATTTATTTATATTTTAATACTGAATGATATTACGTCAGAGACGAAAAGAAAATATTGGTCGGATCAGAAATGGTTCCTTATGTATACATCATTATTTTTATATATGTATGTACCTTTAATAATTGTTATGTCACCTGTTAATCAGGTTTCATTTGGTGGGTAATGATTGTGGGATTTAACACAGACGAGTACGTGTAGGAATAATATTCTGCCATTCGAGATTCGACAGGCAAACGGGAAGACCGCTTCTCTTTCCATTCCACCCACCCACCCACCCGTTAATATTCTGATGACATGACGAGAAAAATGCAAAATAATGTTTTAAATTGTCTTTCTGATTGAACTCGCGTCTAAGCAGAATTAATAGCACCATAAACATGTATTATTCGGGTTTAAAATGCCGTGAAGCAACTACATCATATACTATCATTGAAGTGATAAAGCACTGTTCATACCATATCAGTCTGCATATATACATCCAAAAAAACAACACTCAATAATGCTTATTTTTATGAATGACAGTTCTTCCTAATATAAGTGAAGTCAGACTTTGATAGAATGTATTTGGGGGCGTACTTTTTGTACAGTGTGTGTGTATAAGCGATTATTCGTCATCCCTGTATTGTATTTGGTTTTTGGCGATCCATGGAATTCACCAACCATTCTTCTGTTAGTATTTATCATATTTATTTGAAACAGATTATCATAAACGTTTATCCGTTAAACGTTTAGAAATATTTGTAATTGAAATTTGCATACTTGGGCTTAAGTTTAAGAATATTCTCAAGAATGTTGGTGAATCCCAAGCCCACTGAGAAGTCGGTTTGGGTCTCATCCTATTTCAGGCGTTTCGTATATTGATCCAAATTCGAACCCTGGATCACTAAACCGAAGTGTTTAGTGATACATTATATTGCACAGTATTACAGGCTAGGATAATGTTTATCTAACATTATAAAATGATAAATGAAAGTCACAGTTGATTTGTAGTTAATATGCATTTTTCGAGAAATGTTATTAATGATATTTATTTTTAGTTATTGTATAGTTACGGAGCACGGTTTAACCAAGCTATGGGTTAAGGACGCGATAAGTTCCGGACTTTGAACAGTGGATACAAGAGCAAACGTGTCTAGTACATTAGTGAGGACAAGGCAGCCCTATGTTCAATATTATTTGTGATAAGGAACGTTGGACAGTCATTCACAGGAGCTTGGATAATCGGAAATATCGCCATTGAAATGATTTGTTAAATACTCGAATACATGTTTGCCTGTGCGAATTCACGCCCATTTCTTGTTTGTTGTTTCTTTACAGAAATGAACTTTTTTTGGTATAATTTGAAAACTGAGTTTTTTTAAATGATATTAGGTAATAGTTCATAAATACTTTATGTGTGTTGGAATGGAATGAATTAAAACATAAGAGGTAATATTCTTTGCTGCCGTACATTACAGTGGCGTAGGAAGGTTTTAGATACAATGGAGGCCATCAATTTTTAGTTTGATAACAGGTTTTTGTTTCTTTTGTTTTTCTTATTCTTTTTGCTTGTCGCATATTTAATGAACAAAATAACTACTTTGTTTGTCAACTGTTTACCCTACCGGACACAGCACATTTTGGCAAACATACGCACGCACGCACGCACACACTCACGCACACATACACGCACAAACTCAAATTGTGTATCCTCTCTGTTTTTAATTATTACTTGCATCAACAACACCAAGATTAGAATCATGTGCTATACACGTGAATGTTCGTAAGACCTCAGATCCGGCTGGGCATAACACTAATCATTGACAAAGGAAAGTAGTTATTTCGTTCGTTAGATAATGTTACGTTTCATATATTATCCGTTTTGGTCTTATATACTAGTAATAAAAAAGACAAAAATATATGACAATCAATATTTTATATTTTCTGACGTCACTCCATTACAGTTCACATTGACCAGTGTGTACAGCTAAAAATGTTTTGAATCAGTTGCCACAGTAACTAACAAGACCCTGTTAACTCAATTTTCATTGGAACTGACAATGTTGAAAAACGTATTACTTTTAACGTTGACGTGTTATCTTTAGCGGTGACATGAAAAGTTTTAGCGTTGTTACCTTTAGCGGAAGAGGTGATTGTTACCTTTAGAGGAGGTTGTTACTCTTAGCGTTGAAATTGATACTTTTAGTGGCGGTTGTTACTTTTCGCGGAATCGTTACCTTTAAATAGCGTGGTTAAATGCACATTTAGTTTTCTGTTGCCCCAGCAACACGAGTGTACGCATGAAGCTTTCAATAATTTAAAATGGGTTGTGGGGTGGTGGGGGTGAAACTATCTAATAGGAATTTAGGTTATTTTTATTATCTGTTATTATATAATAACTGCATTTACTTGCGAGTGTCTGGGCAACTACTTTCTTGAGTTAGTACAAATCGGGTCAATCCGTACAAAACCTAGGTCACTAGGTCAAATCAACGCAATACCTTTAAATGTCTGTTTTCTCCAGCACCGATAGACCAATAGGTTCTTAATAAAACATCCAAAAAGGTGTGTCACTAGTTCAAATCAAAAAAAATAAAACCATGCATTATCGAAAACCGACGATAGGAGCTTTATGAAACTTCTGGCATTCTGGCATTGACTCCAGATTACAAACATTGGGTCAATCCGCTAGAAAACTATGTCAAATCAAGAGAATCCTTGGAACAATCCAGAATCCGTGTAGGGTATTGATGAAACTTTACTTGATCTTTCTCACGTGTGTACAAATCTGGTCTAATCTAAAAAATAAAAAAGAATAGGTCACTAGGACAAACCAAAGAAAAAGCTTTAAAGAACTTCTTTTCCAGAACCCATTTTGCTCCCTATAAAGACTTTTGACTTCCCTGCTCCTCCTTCCCCACCGAACACGTCCACAACCCCCAACCCCAATACCCTCTCCCCAACCCTTTAAAAAAGGTAAAAAATAACGAAATTTATTTACTTTTTTCAATTTTCACAAAGTCAATATGTGAACAATCCAAGGCCATTAACAATAATATATTCGGCCTTATCTTCTGATAATCGTAAACATAATTAGCTATATTAGCTATATAATACTTAGATATAACTTAAGGAACGCCTATCATGCATATACTGGGTTGTACGCCAGAAGAATAGTTAGAAATAGGTTACGCCGTGGGTTTTTTTTAAATTATAAAAGCCTGCAATTTATCTCAAATTAGCAATAATGAAACGTATTTGCGATAGACGTTAACACAAGGTTCTTGTTTTATACCATTAATTTCACCAAGCATAACATTTGGTTGGCGCCAACTCTGGATTTACATTTGAAAGGTTAATAAAGTAGTTTGAAACTAAGATAACCCTAATGATAGTGATACCAATCACCGTTGTAAGAAGTTAATGTTCCAAGAATGCATTAAGGATTGTACGTTAATGTTCCAAGAATGCATTAAGGATTGTACGTTAATGTTCCAAGAATGCATTAGGGTTGTACGTTAATGTTCCAAGAATACATTAAGGATTGTACGTTAATGTTCCAAGAATACATTAAGGATTGTACGTTAATGTTCCAAGAATGCATTAAGGATTGTACGCTAATGTTCCAAGAATACATTAAGGATTGTACGTTAATGTTCTTGTACGTTAATGTTCCAAGAATGCTTTAAGGATTGTACGTTAATGTTCCAAGAATGCATTAAGGATTGTACGTTAATGTTCCAAGAATGCATTAAGGATTGTACGTTAATATTCCAAGAATGCATTAAGGATTGTACGCAATCGGCTTCTCGGTGTTCATTTAAAAAGCTTTCTGCGGTAATTAATGATACAATCGTGTATATAGAGATTATTTAACTGCTGGTATGGATTATAGGGAAATCCTAAACGAGATGGTAGACAAGTGATACTTTTCACGAACGAGCGTATGCGAGTGAGTAAAAAAAAAAACACGTCTACAATCGAGTGAAGGATTTCCCTATAATCGAACACAGCAGTTAAATAGTCTGTTTATTACATGTTAAATCAGTTTGTGCATGATTTTAACCGAACTTATTCGCTTTATTGAACGTTATCGGAGGATGACGTCGACGTCAGCAACACTTTATTGACGTCATAACTCAACGTCACAGTTAGTTATTTTTGTTTAATTTTTATTTTTTATTAATATTTAGTGACTTTCACTGAGAAATCCCAATCGTTTATCCACAGACATGTAATAAATAAACTGAACTATCTCGGCAGTAATTAATTATAAAGTCATGCATGTGGTCAAAGTTCAAATCTTAATTTAGGGCAAAAGAGACAAATAAATCAGACAGTTTTGAACTTTACCCCCATAATCTCGATTTAATAATAATACTAATAATAATACGATCGTAGCTGCAAAACAGTCGCTATATTTAATCAAACACATGTGTGCTATGTCTGAGTAGCACAGTCGGTCTACAGATTCATTGACTGAGTGTTCTATGTAAGAGTGCACGGTCGTTGTCCAATCGAATATGGCATAGTTGGCGTAGTACAGAAAATCTAACAGATGCTCCTTATTTACAATATGTACACATATCTTTGATTTGAATACGCTACTTCTAGAAATGTCTTTAATTACACAGTTGTAGTTACATAACAACATCCTTAAAACCAATTCTCTGCCATAAAATGATAGTAAATCTTTATAAATGTTTACCCCAAACCAGATTTATAACCGCTGGGGAAAAACTCAGCTATTTTTAAAGCTATGTGGATTTATATTATATTATTTAAAAATACCTATATTATGTTTTTTACAAATATCTGCATGTCTAACTTATATATAAGAAAATGCATGAGAAAGTAGTTTAGCACACACTTGAATTAATGAAGATCGTCTGAGATTTCCATTCTTTAGGATCACATTTAGAGAAAAATGAATGTTTGCGGTTTATGAATAAACATGTTCTCATGTGTGTCTGAGCGATAATTAAGTGGTGCTTCATTTACTAATAGTTCTTTTATATGTTCTTGAGTTTAACAATTCAGTTATTTGTAACAGTTGATTTATGTATTCTTGTGTTTAACGATTCAGTTATTTGTAATAGATGATTTATGTATTCTTGCGTTTGAGTTATTTGTAATAGTTGATTTATGTATTCTTATGTTTCAGTTATTTGTAATAGTTGATTTATATATTCTTGTATTTAACCATTCAGTTATTTGTAATAGTTGATTTATGTATTCTTGTGTTTCAGTTATTTTTAATAGCCGAATTATGTATTCTTATGTTTCAGTTAGTTGTAATAGTTGATGTATGTATTCTTGTGTTTAACCATTCAGTTATTTGTAATAGTTCATTTATGTATTCTTGTTGTTCACCATTCAGTTATTTGTTGTTTGTAATATTTGATTTATGTATGCTTGTGTTTCACCATTCAGTTATTTGTAATAGTTGATTTGTGTATTCTTGTGTTCAGTCATGCAATTATTTGTAATAGTTCATTTATGTATTTTATTTTCACCATGCAGTTATTTGTAATAGTTGATTTATATAATATGTTTGTTTAACAATATTTATTTCGTAATTTAGTATGTACAAATTGTAAATGGTAAGGATCTAAAAGCAAGCTTATCAAAGCTTATATACTGAATGTATCTTCTTTCAGAGATGTCATATTGATATGGCTAAGTAACATAAATATGTTTAATCATGAAAAGTAAGAAAATAAAGCAGGATACAATAATCAACAAAAAAGAAGTATCGGGATGATAGCTGAGCATAAAAATGAAAACGCTAAAAAGCACATTTCTAGGCTGTTATTTTAAGTAAGCTGTTATATGGAAAACTAGGAGAAATAAATGGTAAAAGAAAATAATAATGGAAATACATGCGCATACAATTCAACGCCGGTGTACCTTAATAGTTAATTTATGTATTCTTGTTTTTATCCATTCAGTTATTACTATTTTGTTGTTGTTGTTGTTTTGTTTTAGAAATGTTGATTTATATAACCTTTTGTTGAACTATTCAATAATTTCTAATAGTTGATTTATTTATTCTTTTTCTTAACCGTTCAATGATTTCTTAATGTTGATTTATATATTCTTGTGTTTTACCTTTTAACGATATGTAATAGTAGATTTATATATTATTGTGTTTAACCATTCAATGATTTCTAATAGCTGATTCATTTATTCTTGTGTTTTACCATTCAATTATTTTTAATAGTTTATTTATTTATTATTTGTCTTAACCATTCGATGATTTCTAATAGTTGTTTTATTTATTATTGTTCAACGATTTCTAATAGTTGATTTATTTATTCTTGTGTTTTACCATTCAATTATTTTTAATAGTTGATTTATTTATTATTTGTCTTAACTATTCAATGATTTCTAGTAGTTGTTTTATTTATTATTGTTCAACGATTTCTAGTAGTTGTTTTATTTATTATTGTGTTTAACCATTCGATGATTTCTAATACTTAATTTAAATAGTCTTGATTTGTAGTAGTCCAAAACCGGTATAATATCTGAGGTATAATATATGAGGTATAATATATGAGATACAATATATGAGGTATAATATATGAGATATAATATATGAAATATAATATATGAGGTATAATATATGAGATACAATATATGAGATATAATATATGAGGTATAACATATGAGGTATAATATATGAGATATAATATATGAGGTATAATATATGAGATATAATATATGAGGTATAATATATGAGATATAATATATGAGATATAATATATGAGGTATAATATATGTGATATAATATATGAGATATAATATATGAGGTATAATATATGAGATATAATATATGAGGTATAATATATGAGATATAGCAACTTGTTAAACTACATCGTGTGACATATTTATTTAGACGTACATTGTCAATTTGCAATCTTGCAAAATTCATTGGCTGATCACTTACCCTATATATCGTTATATACAATCATGTGACCCAAAGAGTGATGGTCGTTTATGACCCAAGGTATTAAATTGTAAAAGTAGGTATAAATATCCAACTTGAAATGCAGCATTCAAGAATTCACGGTAAAGCGTGTTTGTTTATGTCTTTAAGATAATATATATTATGCCAAATACAAATACTATTGGCCATATTGATTTTTCTCCATATAAACACCTTTATAAACTCATTATGGCCATTGGTTATATTTTCAAGATGAAATAATATGCTTTGTTTCGAGCATAGAACTACCCCGCAATTCGAGCTACACAACGTAGCCTAGCACGCAGTTAAAAATTAAGCTCTATGAATAAAGGATGTAAATGTTTGTTAAGTATCGCTTATCGCGTCGCATAGAGCTCCATATTAACTTCACTTAGACCCACCTGAGTCAAACGTGCAAAACACGATCTACTATAATCTGACTTTGTCCTTCGCTATTTCGTCCGTCCGCCTGTTCGTAATCAATACGTTTTCCGACATCATGCTGGTTTACAAAATAGCAAGTTTACAAAAGTAAAACTTAGTTTCCATCTGAATTTTGACAGCAATTAGGTATCCATGAGACATCAGCAATTAGGTATCCATGAGACATCAGCAATTAGGTATCCATGAGACATCAGCAATTAGGTATCCATGAGACATCAGCAATTAGGTATCCATGAGACATCAGCAATTAGGTATCCATGAGACATCAGCAATTAGGTATCCATGAGACATCAGCAATTAGGTATCCATGAGACATCAGCAATTAGGTATCCATGAGACATCAGCAATTAGGTATCCATGAGACATCAGCAATTAGGTATCCATGAGACATGTCCGAACACTGCTGTCTCACCCGGCGGACCATGTGAGATGGTATGGTGGTTTTCCTCAGGATACTTATATTAGTCTTTTCCCACACCAAGACCACAGAAAAGACCATAATTGTAACAATATCAAAGGACTGAAATTCTTAAGGTGGATACTCATTGCCCTCAGAGATAGGTGATGTTGTGTCGCCTGTGTAGCATGGCATACACTTATACAATCGGTTGGAAAGTAAAAATAAACTAACTGGACAAAATTCGTTCATTCAAATATTCATAAATTGACAAGGTTTTATTCATTTAATCATTAATGAAGCTTATTGTCTCCATTTGTCTCAAACTATGACTAACATAACTGTCCCACTATGACTTTGCATCTGTAAATAATTTATTGTTTCATTCATTCCTCCATTATAAAACATTGTAGGTTTAAACTGCGGAGATAACTCCGATGACTAGCCAGCTTTCTAGTGGGTGTTTTGTATATTCATATAGTATCATTCTCTTGCTACAGTGAACGCACGAGAATTATTTTTATTAGCGGAGGATCATTTGTTGTCAGGTTAATGCTTCAAAATCATGTGCTAGCAATATGTGGAATACTCGAGTATCCATCCAATAAAATCATTGAAATGTGGTTAGGCGTTCTATGCGAAGATCCAGTACACAACCTACACGTTGAGCTCCTCCGATCATGTTAGAGCTCTATACTTATACGTGTGATGCGTATAGAGCTACCCGGTGACAGTAACGTCTTTCATGCACAGAGCTCCAATATAGCAATATTCACGGGTTCGATACTTTATGCACAGAGCTCCAATAGAGCACTATTCACGGGTTCGATACTTTATGCACAGAGCTCCAATATAGCACTATTCACGGGTTCGATACTTTCTGCACAGAGCTCCAATATAGCATTATTCACGGGTTCGATACTTTATGCAGAGTGGCAAAGCAGTGTCAGAGAAAAGTTGTTTTAAACAGTTTTTATATTTGTCTATATAAAATAATTTGACACCGTTTCTATATAATTCTAATTAAAATTAGTTAAACCTCTGTGCGAGGATTTTTTTTATACCACAGGGATGTCATTTTAAAGAACTTGATTCTCGATCTACGTCACTGAGATGCTTCATGCAAAACTTAATGTAACTAACCAAGCAGTTTCTGAGAATAAGTGTTTTGTGAGTTTTTTAAGTTTTCTCTATATCTCATATCACCCGGTATTTAATTCCCGTGGCGGCTTATGATGTTACCACATGGTCCTATTTATACATGCCTCATTTCCTCATGTTATTGAGATACTAGCAGTTCATGCAAGAAAATAAATGTCGTTGGCCTTCCAGAGTCTTAGAAGACAGTTTCTTTAGAGTGTTCCCTATAGCACCGACTATGAAATCATTCGACGCTCGAAGGGTTTTAATCCCTGGTGGTTTATGTCAATGAGGGGTGTAGCTAAATGTACACAGAGTACGCAGCTGCCTCCACATTGCCCGGCAGCAAAAATAAGACAATTCATACTGTCATCAAAGCAGGCATTAAAATACGCACCACAGATTATCTACGTCTAAAATATTTAGAACCCCACCTCCCACTACCCCCTTCCTCCACCTCTCACACACACACTCACACATACTCATGCATAATATGTTTCTTGTTTGCTTTTAAAACCGCTCTAGCTACGCCCCAGTCAATGACTCATTAGAGAAACCATGTACTACACCAATTCATTTTCCATAGGCCTACCTTATAGCTCTAAGTACTGAGTTCCCTAATATAGGAAGCTATATGTTTTATTACTTGTTTTGAAAGACCTATCTTAGTTTTATCAAAAAAAACATACAGAAGCCATACGTTGAGTATGTTTTGAAAAAGCTGTTTGGGTCGGATGGTGCTGACCCACCTACTTGCATGTAGAAACATCATAGTGAGGGAAATGTAAAATAGACTTCTTTCTTTGATTATGCAACACATTATGAATACATCGCACAAATGTATGATTTAACCTTTGTAAGTACTCTTCAAAAGTTGAATTTTAATTTTTTAGCAAGATGTTTTGGTTTGTTTACCTTGACAACCAATCAAAATTAAGAGATTCTGTGTAATAGCTCCGAATTTACCCTAAAACCTTTTCCCTGCCCGCTGATTGGTTGGTAATTGGTGTAGTCTGATCTTAAGTGAAACAGTTTTTATATATTGTATATACAATCATAGGACCCTCGTTTAACCCTGGGATATCATTTTTACAAACTTTATTCCATATTAACGAGATGTTTCTTGTAAAAAAAAGACTTCTTAAGAGTTTCCTATATACACGAATCTCGATATAAAATCATTTAATAAAAAAGAGTATGATAGTGGACCTTTGGAAACGGCCAAACACGATAAATACGAAATATTGCATTCTCGGTTTGATTGAGACATGTATAAACATGTTAACCCTGGAACATTTTTTACCTTTTTACTCTTTCGATACTTTTTTCTTTAACATTAATAGCATCAGTTCTGAAGGAATCAGCACCGTCATTGGTTCTTGAGAAGAATATTATTAGAGGTTGGTTTCTTTAAAAAAAAAAATAGCGGCCATTGTGAATGTCGGAATGACTACTTAGTACAATAAGCCCAGATTTTAACCTCAGACTCACTCATATAAATTAAATTAAAATGGGTTCAATAGTACTAAAGTACTGAAGTAGTCCGCACTACGCATAACGACGGACAACACAAATCACGCAATCATATTGGTTGAGGTTAATTATTTAAGATGGGTTACAAATAAAACAAAATGATACTAGTTTTGTATTTTTTGAAATTCAACAATACATAGTGTAAAATAAAATATGTAGTTAATCAATTTGGAACATTTCAGGTAAATACAATGTTCATAGTCCAAACTTAAGTTTAAATTGTAACTGACCACTGTACAGTGTAAACCCTGGGAATAGATGTTCACAAAGACAAGTCTTAAAATTAAAAACTTCTTGCACAGAAAATAACAAAGTTCTTGGAATATTTAACTACACTATGCTGTGTCCGCGAAATACCGCAACATGCCACGCGGCATGTGTATGCCACATGTGTATGCCAAATGCCGCGTGGCACCGCCAAACACTGGGAAGCGGAACACAGCTTAGATAATAAAAAACGTCCAAAGAGGTATGACAGACCAATGAAGCGATTGTGTCATGTCATATACATAAACAAAATCAAACAAGAAATCCGCGGATTCACATGTCTCGCTTAACGGGGGCGGGACTTAAAAATAAAAGATAAATGTTGCTTAAGTGAAAGTTTGTAAACATTTTAATAACTAAAACCAATTGAGTTTACAGTTTGCTGAGATATTTAAGTACATTTTAAAAAAAAAAATGCCATTCTATAAAAAAAATCAAAAAATCAATAAATCATCAGCTCCAAAAAGTAGGCCAAGGTCAAAAATGAAACCCATGTATTCAAACAGATGCACTACCCAAGACACAACTATGTTAAAATAAAATGTTTTGTCTTCCAAAGGTTAAGCTATAAACTAGGCTTAAAGCATATAGTTCATAATTATAGTTTATGAGAAAGTGATATAAATGTAGCAATTAAAGTTATCTGCTCTTTGCTTGGAGGGTTTTGTTTGTTTTAAACATATTTATTTTACATCGATTGCGAAACAAGTTCTTGCAACTTAGATTAATCACTCTCGATGGCTTCCTGTATAGAACCAGTACTAAGCAATGTGGATTATTTATCTTGCTCAAGGATAAATAACGTGGCCGCGACGGAGGATCGAACCCACGACCTCTCCATCTGGAGTTCGGCGCTCTACCACTGGACCACGCACTCCACTGCTTGGAGGGTGAAGGTCACATCCGCATTTGCTTTTTGACATGTTGTGATATACAACCCAAGAAACAACTATAAACAAAGTTTGAATGGTCTAATGCATAAAGTTTATGAGAAAGTGACCTAAATGCAAATGTTGAAAGTAAAAATTATTAAGTTACCTGCCCCTTGCTTGAAGGGTCAAAGTCAAATCCACATTTGCTTTGTCACGTTCCAATGTACCACTCAATATACAACTATAAGCACAGTTTAAAAGGTCTAGTGCAAACAGTTTGTGAAAAAGTGACCTAAACGCAAAAGTTGAAGGTAAAAATTACAAGGTTATCTGCCCCTTGCTGAGAGGGTCAGGGTCACATCCACATTTGCTTTGTCACGTTGCGATGAACCTCTCAAGATACAACTATAAGTAAAGTTTGAAAGGTCTAGTGCATACAGTTTGTGAAAAAGTGACCTAAACGCAAAAGTTGAAGGTAAAAATATTAAGTTATCTGCCCTTTGCTTGGAGGGTCAAGGTCACTATCACATTTGCTTTGTACCACCCAAAATACAACTATAAGCAAAATTTGATAGGTCTAGTGCATAAAGTTTGTGAAAAAGTGACCAAAACGCAAAAGTTGAAGGTAAAACATATTAAGTTATCTGCCCTGTGCTTGGAGGGTCAAGGTCACTTCCACATTTGCTTTGTCATACTGCGATCAACAATCCAAGATACAAATAATAGCAAAGTTTGAAAGGTCTAGTGCATACAGTTTGTGAGAAATTGACCTAAACGCAGAAGTTGAAGGCAAAAATTATAAAGTTATCTGCCCTCTGCTTGGCGGATCAAGGTCACTTCAACATTTGCTTTGTCACGTTGCAATGTACCAACAAAGACACAACTATAAGCAAAGTTTGAAAGGTCTGGTGCATACAGTTTGTGAAAAAGTAACCTAAACGCAAAAGTGGAAGGTAACACTTATTAAGTTATCTGCCCCTTGCCTTGAGGGTCAAGGTCAAATCCACATTTGCTTTTCACGTTGCAATGTACCACCCAAGATACAACAATAAGCAAAGTTTGAGCGGTCTAGTGCATACAGTTTGTGAAAAATTGACCTAAACGCAAAAGTTGAAGGCAAAAATTATTATCTGCCTTTTGCTTGGAGGGTCAAGGTCACTTCAACGTTTCTTTTGTCACGTTGCAATGTACCGCCCAGGAAACAACTATAAGCAAAGTTTGAAAGGTCTAGTGCATACAGTTTGTGAAAAAGTGACCTAAACGCAAACGTTGAAGGTAAAACATATTAAGTTATCTGCCATGTGCTTGGTGGGTGAAGGTCACATCCGCATTTGCCTTTTGACACGTTGTGATATACAACCCAAGAAACAACTAAAAGCAGAGTTTGAATGGTCTAATGCATAAAGTTTATGAGAAAGTGACCTAAATGCAAATGTTGAAAGTAAAAATTATTAAGTTACCTGCCCCTTGCTTGGAGGGTCAAAGTCAAATCCACATTTGCTTTGTCACGTTCCAATGTACCACTCAATATACAGCTATAAGCACAGTTTAAAAGGTCTAGTGCATACAGTTTGTGAAAAAGTGACCTAAACGCAAAAGTTGAAGGTAAAAATTACAAGGTTATCTGCCCTTTGCTGGGAGGGTCAGGGTCACATCCACATTTGCTTTGTCACGTTGCGATGTACCTCCCAAGATACAACTATAAGTAAAGTTTGAAAGGTCTAGTTCATACAATTTTTGAAAAAGTGACCGAAACGCAAAAGTTGAAGGTAAAAATATTAAGTTATCTGCCCTTTGCTTGGAGGGTCAAGGTGACTTCCACATTTGCTTCATCACGTCGCGATGTACCACCCAAAATACAACTATAAGCAAAGTTTGAAAGGTCTAGTGCATACAGTTTGTAAAAAAGTGACCAAAACGCAAAAGTTGAAGGTAAAAAATATTAAGTTATCTGCCCTGTGCTTGGAGGGTCAAGGTCACTTCCACATTTGCTTTGTCATGCTGCGATCAAGAATCCAAGATACAAATATTAGCAAAGTTTGAAAGGTATAGTGCATACAGTTTGTGAGAAATTGACCTAAACGCAGATGTTGAAGGTAAAAATTATTAAGTTATCTGCCCTTTGCTTGGCGGGTCAAGGTCACTTCAACATTTGCTTTGTCACGTTGCAATATACCACCGAAGACACAACTATAAGCAAAGTTTGAAAGGTCTAATGCATACAGTTTGTGAAAAAGTAACCTAAACGCAAAAGTGGAAGGTAACACTTAATAAGTTATCTGCCCCTTGCCTTGAGGGTCAAGGTCAAATCCACATTTGCTTTTCACGTTGCACTGTACCACCCAAGATACAACAATAAGCAAAGTTTGAGAGGTCTAGTGCATACAGTTTGTGAAAAAATACCTAAACGCAAAAGTTGAAGGCAAAAATTAATATCTGCCTTTTGCTACGAGGATCAAGGTCACTTCAACGTTTCTTTTGTCACGTTGCAATGTACCACCCAGGATACAACTATAAGCAAATTTTGAAAGGTCTAGTGCATACAGTTTGTGAAAAAGTGACCTAAACGCAAAAGTTGAAGGTAAAACATATTAAGTTATCTGCCATGTGCTTGGAGGGTCAAGGTCACTTCCACATTTGCTTTGTCATGCTGCGATGAACAATCCAAGATACAAATATTAGCAAAGTTTGAAAGGTCTAGTGCATACAGTTTGTGAAAAAGTGACCTAAACGCAAACGTTGAAGGTAAAACATATTAAGTTATCTGCCATGTGCTTGGAGGGTGAAGGTCACATCCGCATTTGCCTTTTGACACGTTGTGATATACAACCCAAGAAACAACTATAAGCAAAGTTTGAATGGTCTAATGCATAAAGTTTATGAGAAAGTGACCTAAATGCAAATGTTGAAAGTAAAAATTATTAAGTTACCTGCCCCTTGCTTGGAGGGTCAAAGTCAAATCCACATTTGCTTTGTCACGTTCCAATGTACCACTCAATATACAGCTATAAGCACAGTTTAAAAGGTCTAGTGCATACAGTTTGTGAAAAAGTGACCTAAACGCAAAAGTTGAAGGTAAAAATTACAAGTTATCTGCCCTTTGCTTGGAGGGTCAAGGTGACTTCCACATTTGCTTCATCACGTTGCGATGTACCACCCAAAATACGACTTTAAGCAAAGTTTGAAAGGTCTAGTGCATACAGTTTGTGAAAAAGTGACCAAAACGCAAAAGTTGAAGGTAAAAAATATTAAGTTATCTGCCCTGTGCTTGGAGGGTCAAGGTCACTTCCACATTTGCTTTGTCATGCTGCGATCAAGAATCCAAGATACAAATATTAGCAAAGTTTGAAAGGTATAGTGCATACAGTTTGTGAGAAATTGACCTAAACGCAGATGTTGAAGGTAAAAATTATTAAGTTATCTGCCCTTTGCTTGGCGGGTCAAGGTCACTTCAACATTTGCTTTGTCACGTTGCAATATACCACCGAAGACACAACTATAAGCAAAGTTTGAAAGGTCTAATGCATACAGTTTGTGAAAAAGTAACCTAAACGCAAAAGTGGAAGGTAACACTTAATAAGTTATCTGCCCCTTGCCTTGAGGGTCAAGGTCAAATCCACATTTGCTTTTCACGTTGCACTGTACCACCCAAGATACAACAATAAGCAAAGTTTGAGAGGTCTAGTGCATACAGTTTGTGAAAAAATACCTAAACGCAAAAGTTGAAGGCAAAAATTATTATCTGCCTTTTGCTACGAGGGTCAAGGTCACTTCAACGTTTCTTTTTTCACGTTGCAATGTACCACCCAGGATACAACTATAAGCAAATTTTGAAAGGTCTAGTGCATACAGTTTGTGAAAAAGTGACCTAAACGCAAAAGTTGAAGGTAAAACATATTAAGTTATCTGCCATGTGCTTGGAGGGTCAAGGTCACTTCCACATTTGCTTTGTCATGCTGCGATGAACAATCCAAGATACACATATTAGCAAAGTTTGAAAGGTCTAGTGCATACAGTTTGTGAAAAAGTAACCTAAACGCAAAACTTAAAGGTAACAATTATTAAGTTATCTGCCCCTTGCTTGGAGGGTCAAGGTCAAATCCACATTTACTTTGTCACGTTGCAAAATACCGCTCAAGATACAACTATAAGCAACGTTTAAAATGGCTAGTGCATACAGTTTGTGAACAAGTGACCTAAACGTAAAAGTTTAAGGTAAAAATTATAATTATCTGTCCTTGCTTGGAGGGTCATGGTCACATTCATATTTGCGTTGTCACGTTGCAATGTACCACCCAAGACACAACTATAAGCAAAGTTTGAGAGGTCTAGTGCATACGGTTTGTGAAAAAGTGACCTAAACGCAAAAGTTGAAGGTAAAAATTATTAACTTATCTGCCTTTGCTTGGAGGGTCAAGGTCACTTCCACATTTGCTTTGTCACGTTGCGATGTACCACCCAGGATACAAATATAAGCAAAGTTTGAAAGGTCTAGTGTATACTGTTTGTGAAAAAGTGACCTAAACGCAAAAGTTGAAGGTAAACATTATTAAGTTATCTGCCATGTGCTTGGAGGGTCAAGGTCACTTCCACATTTGCTTTGTCATGCTGCGATGAACAATCCAAGATACAAATATAAGCAAAGTTTGGAGGTCTAGTTCATGTAGTTCCTGAGAAATTGACCTAAACGCAAAAGTTGAAGGTAAAAATTATTAAGTTATCTGCCCTTTGCTTAGCAGGTCAAGTTCACTTCCACTTTATACCGCTCAAGATACAACTATAAGCAACGTTTGAAATGATTAGTGCATACAGTTTGTGAAAAAGTGACATAAACGCAAAAGTTGAAGGTAAAAATTACAAGGTTATCTGCCCTTTGCTTGCGATTGTGTCATGTCATACACATAAACAAAATCCAAAAACTATAAAAATAAAAAAAAGATCAACTAAATTACCGCCAAAGAGATATAACATACATACATCAACCAATGAAGCGATTGTGTCATGTCATATACATAAACAAAATAAAAAAAATAAAAAAATAAACCAAAAAACCGCCAAAGAGGTATAACATTATTAGTTTTTAGTATTACTTAACAGGGGACATGGGCTCACATTCCCTGCCTGGAAATTATATTCACCCGAGCCATTAGGCAAATGTGAGCCCATGTTCCCTGTCAAGAATCCTAACAACGAATTTGTCATACTTCAAAGTTGTTACCATTTATTTAAGAAAAAAAAACAGCCAAAAACACGTTTTCATTTTTATTGCGCCAATTTCCCCGTAACGTGCCTCTAACCATTCGCAACATCTCGTACACTGCTTCGCAGCATGCGGGATCCCGAAGAATGACAGGATTGGCCGAACGTTCACGATTGGCCTCTAACTAGACGTTGTTTATTTGCGTGACGTGTCATGTCATATACATAAACAAAATCAAAAAACTATAAAAAATCAACCAAAATACCTCCAAAGAAGTATAGCAGACATACTTCAACCAATGAAGCGATTGTGTCATGTCATATACAAGAAGCTACAAAAAGAACAAACAAGAGCTGTCGGAGAACAGCGCAGCTCGACTATTAGATTTTTCAGAAAATAATAAATTATATAGCTATTATATACCATCAGAAAACAAGTCTAAAACAATGTGGGGAGGTGTTCGGGTGGGGTTGGGGGCGGGGCGGGTATAGAAACTTGGGCCGATATAAGATTATATTTAGAATCTCATACAAATTAAAGTAAATTTTGGGACAGTTTGATCAATTTGAATGGTTTCTTTCTTCAATTTGAACTTATAAAACAAACCATTAACGAACAAGGTGTTGCCTTGATCAAATAAGTGTACAATATCACAATACAATACCTCAATGTCTTAAAAGCAACAAACAAATGAACTTTTGTAAGATTTCTATAATTAGCATTAAAAACATCGACTTCCGCTTCGTTAGGATTAATTTAAAAGCGCAAAGTTAAAATAATGTTTGGGCAGGCCCCACTATTTATCATCCTTAATAAAAAGACAAATTACCAGGAAATTAAAGCATCATCTACTTCCTTGCTCCTGAACAATGAAACGCCACTATATAAATTCATTTGCAAGAAATTAAGCAGTTCAAGATATATTTCCAAATTCAACACACAATAAGTGTTATAGGCCTACTTTGACATTCACAATAGTTTAACATGTCGCTTATTGCAAAGAAGAAAACTAAATGTCCATAAACTCTTCGATCAAAAAATGCAGGAGCCCAATTGCATACAGTTCCATGCGACATATTCACTTCTGCTTTTATAGTACGAGTCTGGTCTATAATTAACTTAGTTCATAAACCAGGTCTAAATGTTTGTCCTGGCTATCATTTATACTAGCAAATTGTAAGCGGAGAGCTTAACATACGATACCAACAACTGGATACCAACTATGGTACGTCTCGCAACCTCATGTCCGATACCCAGTTATTCGACATAGGAACATTGTTGATTGGCCTTTAGTCATCGTGATGGTGACACAAACTGAAGTGCAAGGCATGGAGTAAAATAACCTATAACACAGAGATAAACAGCATCAGCCACCACTCTGGCCACTGAATGAAAACATCACTGTACGCAAACAGAATACATGTGTAATTCGGACCGCTAGACGAAAGACTTAGGACATTTATAACCTGTTATAGCAGCAGCAGACAGAACAGTAAGTAAGACATATCTGTAATAAGCAAAACAAACTGTTGACAAATATTTATCATCAATTTAACAAAAGAACAATGAACAATAGCATAGACCTGCAATTACATGCTCATCAAAATGTTCACACTCTTGGTGTAAATACGGGTAGTATATACCATTTTCAGACCTGGTGTAAAATACCATAACCTGGTGTAAAATACCATAACGGGTAGTATATACCATTATACTCCTGGTGTAAAATACCATAACCTGGTGGAACGACAAAACATACCAAGGCCAAGGTCATGTTTAGCATTATTTACCCTAAACATCAGTTTGGTTAGGTAAGTTAACCTCAGTTAACTTTTTCTGCTAACTTTAATTTCTTTGTTTGATACTTTGTTACTTAACCTCAGTTAACTTTATGTCTTTGATGCTTGGTAATATGTATTGTTGGCACTGGGGGATATCGCTGGACGACAAAAATTACCAAGGTCATGTTTTGTGTTATTTTCACCAAACTTAACCTTGGTTAGGTAATTTAACCTCAGTTAAGCTTACGTGATTGTCTCACTTTATGTCTTTGATACTTGATAATATGTATTGTTGGCATTGGTGGACATGACAACAAAAAATACCAAGGTCAAGGTCATATTTTGCATTATTTTCCCAAAGCTACACCCTGGTTACACCACTTAACCTCAGTAACTTAACTTCTTATGATTACCTCGCGTTTATTTATTTGATACTTGGTCATATAAAGTGTTGTCTTTGGTGGACATCATTTAAAGCACAAATTTAATAAAATATTTCATATGCCATTTGCCGAGACACCCTCAGACCGAGGTCTTGTTAATTTAGTCTTTTGACTGTTACTTCATAACCTCTGCTCCCTACTAAATTCCATTGTGTTTATTTCGCCCATTGTTTTCTCGTTTAGGGCAAAGTATTTTGTTAGAAACTGCGACCATACGCCGCTGGCCATGGAATGGAATGAATTGAATGTTGTTATACGGCTCATCAACACAGTACATGTTATTTAGAGCCGCCCCAGAGAGAGAGGGGAAGGATACATAGGAATCCGGGGACCTGCCCTACTCTTATTATCGAATAGATTCCTATGGTTCTTTAACGTGCTCGGAGGATAGAGCACGGGGCCGCCCGGTTTACGTCCCCATCCGACGGACGAGGCTAAGGAAAAGTGTCTTGCCCAAGAACACACCGACAGAACTCAGTGGCAACACGGAGGATTGAACCCGGGGCCTCCGGTTACAAATCCGCCGCGCTACCGACTGCGCCACGCCAGCCCTGGAATGGAATGAAAATATCTCATTGAATGTTCCATGTTCACCGTCATATGCATACCATATTCGGGATGGCTCACATTTCTGTGCTATTGACATTTTAACTACTAGTATTGAGTTCTTCCCAACCCGGGGCCAGAGGGCGTGACCGGTAGCAAGCATTTTTCAAGGTCATAAACAGTCTCAATCAAACCGAGACTGCAATATCTTTTATATATTTATCGTGTTCGGCGATTTCCAAATTTTCCCCTATCATACTCTTTTCATAGTTCAATGGTTCCACTTATGCGTCGCTATTAAACAAAATCTGAGACGATTAAAGACTAATAAACCGTCCATTAAAACACTGTATACGCGAATCTGGTAAATCCATATTGGAGAACAGGGAGATTACTGATGTAACTGATGGTATCTGTTTACTTCAACAGTATCGGACTCTTTGTATAGTTGAAACTAATTACGTAGAAGGCAATGCAGCGCATTTATTGCTGAATTAAATCTAGTAAATCTCGTTCGTCGGACGAGGACGTCCACTCAATCTCATAAAAATCAGACCCTTTATCACGCTACGATACTCTACATCACTAAGGATCTGACAACACTGCATTGGAGGGCACGTCAGATTGACCTTACGATAAGCCAATCAGATGTCAGCCTACACAATTACTCGGTATACTCGGTATTGAAACAGACAATGTCAGTAACTTTTAGCTTATAAAACACAAAATAATTGCGTTGACAAACATAACACACCAACCATTATTGAATATTTGCTGGAAAAAAAAAAGATTGTTTGACGGAATTCAATAGCGGTACAAAAACGTTACCGCTTCGTGGGGTTGAACACACACTAAAATTACACTCGCGGGTAATAATAAAACGTCGCAATAGTCGACTTCAATACCAACTGAGCTAAGCGGGCCAGGCGTACTAAGATATACTATTTAGAAAACATAAGGTCGTAATAAACTCGGTAGAATATACATTTTTCAGATACTATTCCGAATGTTTTCAAAACACATGACTGCGCATGTAATACATGCCATTTAGTGCATTTCTTTGAATTTATTGTGCAATCCACAGCAATAACACACGAAGACTTTATCTTTTTTCGGATATAGATCTATGCGTTTTATGTGGATTTGCGTTTGTTCAGTTCTCTCGAACATCATCTGAAGTGCATATGAAACGCGCGATTTCATTGGTTGAATTTAGTTGATATTCTCATAAATATTGATTAGATGAAAGGTGGATCTGACGTGACCTCCAAGGCAGTGTTGTCAGATCATATAGCGGAGAGTATCAAAGTGTAAATAGGATACGATTTTAATGAGATGCCAAAGTAGAGATTTAACTGTGTTCAAAAAGTAATAAACAAAACTCCTTCTAACTAAATAAAATGTAGTTTTTATGTTTTCTTCTTTTTTCTTTCTTTTTCCTTTCCCTTTTTTTCCTAAAATATTGCTTTCATATATAATTGTATATATTACATAGCATCATCTACATTTACAGGTGGTTCATGTATAAACATGTTACATTGAAATATAGTATCTAATGAATGAAATACCATTGATGTTATGTATAAGGATTGCAATATTCAATAGAATAACTTAAAGTGAGATATTTTAATAAGAAAGGAACCTGAAACATTTGGATTTAGACAAGGAGTCCAGTAGAAACAAAAAAAAAATGAAATGAAATTAAGAGCCATTTGATAAAGAGGTGAAGGAAATACACATAATTTGTGTTTCCGGTATAGGCAAGACTACCTTTAAGTATTAAGTTGAAAAAAGAACCTCAATTTTCGTTCGTTTAGCTGCTTCAATGTATCATGTTTTAGAACAATACCCGTTTCTATTTTCTTTTTTTAGATAAGTATATTTTCAGTCCTAAAAGCTTGGAATGGTAGTCAAACAATAATTTGAGAAATATGTTGTGTACACAATTATAAACTAAGAACATTTTTGTTTATAATGAAAGTTTATAATGGAATATAAATATCCAAATGCTAAACAGCATTGATATTAAGTTCGCTTAAAACGTATGCAAATTAGACCATAATGCTTATGTGTGCATAGATTCTCAAAACAAATGGTTTACTGTTTCCTCATCCATTGCGCAAACATCACATATATGTGTGTGGCTTTGAAGCAGAATACCGCTTTAGTGGGTGTGAGAGGTGTTGCACCTTATATTGCCTCCCATGAACACACTAAATACTATTGTTTGTGTTTGTGACTTCCAATGGACCCCCTTTTCAGTATGTATCGACATTCAGACAAGAGTTAATTTTAGTGTTGTGTGGTGGCTGTGAATGTCGCCCCGTCTACAAATCAGTAGCGTGTTTACTTACTGGTCCTTTGGGGTCATCAAGCCCAGTCTGTGCGGTTGTAAAGCCCAGTCTGTGTGGCTTTAACGTAGAATACCGCTTAAGCCGATGCTAGGAAGCGTGAGAAGTGTAGCATCTCATAAACAGATTCAATAACAATTAATCTGCTACTTGTCTCTATTGTTTCTGTGTGTTGCTTTCAATGGGTCCCTTTTCAGTATTTACTATGTTTTATATCATAAACGTCTTGTTTGTTTCAAAGTTCTTATGATGTATAAATATATTGGGTCAACCCTAAACATGCAGTGCGTTGCAATATGACAGGGTCATAACCTTTTTTGATAAACTGTTTATAAAGTTTAATACAAATTGTATGAAAGTGTTTATGATCAAGGATCCAACGAAGTTTGTAAACATGTCACCATAGAAGTCAGTTTGTGATATAATAGTCCGTGTCGCAGAAGAGTTCTTAAATTACTTTTATATTTTGAAAGTAGATCGGAGTTACGATAATAACATTTTGCAAAGGTTTTTCGAAGTTTATGGTAACGGTATCCTTGATGGAGTAGCTTTTTAGTTATACAAAGATTACGAATAGTGCTCAATTCGACTACGAGCTCTAGAAAACAAACGAATAAGTTGAGAAACATAGCCCTAATAAAAAAAGTTACTCCGGGAACATCCCAATCTAGGTGGGTATAATTAACAATTTCAAAATTAAAATCATCTTTCTTGTCATAAATGTTACTAATTATTTCTCCATTTTCAATAGATAGATGTAAATCGAGAAAAGAAGCGGCAGTATTAGAAATATTAGCTTTGGTGAGTTGACGATCTTAGGAAATAGATAGTATTAACCATAACAGAAAAGAAAGGGTTGTCAATGTGAAATATGTCACCCATATACCGAGAGTTGTCATTATTGGCTTCAATTACATCTGCCTGGGTATATGGTGAAAGACAAATCTAGCTTCCTGTGGGATTTGCACCCGTAGTGGTGAAAGGCAAGAAGGCTAGGTTGTACGGCGGTCGGAGTTGGACAAACGATAGATAAACAGACGAATTAAAGACCGAAGGATGGACTGACATATGAACAATAAGTCATTCATGCTAGGCAATTAATAACTTATTACATTTGGAAAATATATCCTTCTTTGGTTAAATATATACAGTTTTATGCATAAATGCACAGAAACATATTTTACACTTAATTCCGTCCGGACGGATATTGAAATCAAGAGTGAAAAATTATCATAAAATACGACAGTCGTGAAGGGAAAAGATTGAAGAGTTACTTAAATTTAGGTAACAATTACTCACGTTAATGAAAGGACTTCATCAATTTCAATACGTGTAACCTATTAAGGGACAATAACTCTGAGAGTACAAGCGTAGAATCTGGCTGGTTATTAGAATATGTCGGTATTTGTTTGGCCATAAGCACTGTATGCTTGTTTGGTTCAGTTGTAATAGAATTTCACAAGTAATTGAGCAGACATTCTCAATTTCAAACACATGTCACCAATAATAAAGGGGAGATAACTTCGGGGTTACTGGTGCGATCTGGCCGGTTATCACAGGGCAGAAAACTCCGGGGTTAATGGTGCGATCTTGCAAGATACCCCTTTTGAACGCGATTTTGGGAATAATCATTGTGTCGAAGTTTGGTAAAATTTCAATTAAAGACTATTAACCTTAAAGGGAGGTAATTTGAAGATTTTTGATAATCAAAAGCTGCTACCTACATAATCGGTGTTGTGTTCTTCTCTGATTTTTTTTGAAAGCAACGTATAGAAAATATTGTCTTGGAAAATTGAGGATTGTATGTTTAAGATAAAGGGGGATAACTCCCTTGTGTACTGAACATTTCAATAAAAAAAATTGTTTGGACTATTAGTGGTGGTCTCTCTAATTATTATACATCATTTATTATTTCCTGAATGGAAAGAAAACTCGCAATCACTTACCGAAATCAAGTTCAGAAACATTTATCAATAAGTGGGAGATAATGCTATGGTTACCGGTGCGATTTGTCTAGTTATCGAGCTCGACCGCGATATTTTGGCCATAAACATTGTATCCAAGTTTGGTAAAATTTCAATTAAAAAAATACTAAAGTTATTGAGCGGACATCATCAATTACAACATTTTCCTCCAATTAATGGCCAATAATTCCAAGGATACTGGTGCAATCTGGCTGGTTATCGAACTTGACCGAGATAGTTTGCCCATAAGTGTTGTATCAAAATTAAGTAAGCTTTGGATAAAAATTACTTTAGTATTGAGCGGACACTAAATTTCTTCTTTTTTGCACTTGGTTGACTTTTGACCTACTTTATGACCTTAAATGGCCTGAATAGCAATGACATCCGGACCTGCGGTGTTCGCGACACTCCAATCATTATCATGGTATCAATAAAACACTTCTACTGCGAAATGCCATCAACTCGAAAAATGAGCACACATTTATTGCTAAATGACAAATTGTTATTTATAGAAAAATAATAATCAGAGGCTCCATCTTTACGGATTGTACGTTCGACATAAGAAACCACTTTGACAATACATCAGCCCAAGGCTTGTGATTCGTGTTCACAGAATGATAACGTCCCTTGGAGGCAGACACGCATGCTCTCCTTGCACGGTATATCGTATCCATAGACAGAATGATAACGTCCCTTGGAGGCAGACACGCATGCTCTCCTTGCAGGGTATATCGTATCCATAGACAGAATGATAACGTCCCTTGGAGGCAGACACGCATGCTCTCCTTGCACGGTATATCGTATCCATAGACAGAATGATAACGTCCCTTGGAGGCAGACACGCATGCTCTCCTTGCAGGGTATATCGTATCCATAGACAGAATGATAACGTCCCTTGGAGGCAGACACACATGCTCTCCTTGCAGGGTATATCGTATCCATAGACAGAATGATAACGTCCCTTGGAGGCAGACACGCATGCTCTCCTTGCACGGTATATCGTATCCATAGACAGAATGATAACGTCCCTTGGAGGCAGACACACATGCTCTCCTTGCACGGTATATCGTATCCATAGACAGAATGATAACGTCCCTTGGAGGCAGACACGCATGCTCTCCTTGCACGGTATATCGTATCCATAGACAGAATGATAACGTCCCTTGGAGGCAGACACGCATGCTCTCCTTGCAGGGTATATCGTATCCATAGACAGAATGATAACGTCCCTTGGAGGCAGACACACATGCTCTCCTTGCACGGTATATCGTATCCATAGACAGAATGATAACGTCCCTTGGAGGCAGACACACATGCTCTCCTTGCACGGTATATCGTATCCATAGACAGAATTATAACGTCCCTTGGAGGCAGACACGCATGCTCTCCTTGCAGGGTATATCGTATCCATAGACAGAATTATAACGTCCCTTGAAGGCAGACACACATGCTCTCCTTGCACGGTATATCGTATCCATAGACAGAATTATAACGTCCCTTGGAGGCAGACACACATGCTCTCCTTGCACGGTATATCGTATCCATAGTATCACTTGTGTGTAATAACATTTAATCATATTAACACGACATTCAGTAAATATTGAAATAATAATAAGTATTGTTAATTTATCTTTGTTGGACGTTGTAATTTTATTTTATCTCTAACCTTACTGTAATCATAATGTACTACGTTAACCTTTACATTACTTCTAACTTAACTAGTATCTATACAGTGTTTGATTACAGTTTTAATTTACTTTTAAGTGAAACCAATAGTGTAGAAATGTAATTTTATAATGTACTTGTTTATAATTTCATTTTTTGCAACTTAACTGTAATATACAGTGTACTAAGTCATAATTATACTATTTCCAACTTCTGAAATATTCTATTTTTCATGGGATGTACGTATAGTGGAAGACAATTCATAAGTGAACTAATTATTTCTCCGTCTCTCAGACATCTCTATAAATCACTGAAGAAAATTTCATTAAGTTGTATTTTACTTTATTTCTAGTTTCTAAAACAAATGTTTATTTATGACAAAATGAAAATATTAATAATCTCGTTATATCTATTTTGAGCAACACGAATCATTTTTGGCGGTGCGAACGCACCGCACCGTCAGAGGTATAATGTGGTTTTCAATGGCATTCTAGGAATGTGACAAACCTAACAGCACATCACTATGCAACACTACGCTAGAAGAAGTAGTCTCTCATGCATGCCTTTAATTTGATGCCCTAAATAAGAAACAATGTTCAGAATAAAGGCAATTTATTATTTATTTAGGTCATACATACCTATTTTATCAAAATGTCACTAAGTCAACTTTGTATCATCTGTTTAAAAGGTTATAACTCAGTTATAATCGTACTACAAGCAGACGATAGAAAGTGTATCATGTTACTAAAATTAGAACAGTCAGTGCTGCTGAAGGGCATAGTATATTATATAGAGTGGAGTCTTGGTGTGGAGTCTTGGAGTGGAGTGGAGTGAATCCCATAAACTTTAATGCTTTTGTTTTCAGTCTCTATGGTATGACTGACATATTGGACATATTGGAACCCTGTATACCCCTGACACTGGATGTCAGTGTCCTGACCTAAGATTAGTTGGTCACTCGGGACTAATTTATGTCAGGCCAAAGGGTCATAATGCTTCAATACTGGGGTTAATGTTTGGGTATCCAAGTTCATTTATGTTGTTTTTAGATGGTATGTCCCTCACATTAAGGTTAGCACATGTCTCATGGGACAATGCAGCTGTACTGAGTATGTTAGGAACTGTGCACCTTGTGAGGGTCATTCAAATATATTAAATTGATAAATTGATAATTATCCAAAATCGCTCCAAATCTGACCCCATGGTCACTCCAATTATTCACTCCACTCCACTCCAAGACTCCACACCAAGACTCCACTCTGTATAATATACTATGCCTCGCTGAAGAGCTTGCTCAGAAACAAATCTACGGAAGCTAATTCGGGCCATATGAGTTAGCTAAAATATGTTTAAATATGAAATTGGTAATGAATATCAATCATCTGAAACATCACTGAATGTAAACAAACAAACCATGGAAGTTACATTTACAGCACTTCCATTTCCCATCCATTCCAACACTTACAAAAAGCTCCGTCCATCAGTGCCTTCAGCACTTTGATATAATTCGTTATTACCACTAACTATTGGCGAAGCAATACATATAGCTGAAATTTCTAGGTTTGCAATCTCAATTAATATTTATTAAGTTATTAGATTGTTTCACTGAGTATTTGTTTATTATACAAACAAAACGTGCCTTTGAGAGAGCGTTAAAAACACCCCCACTTAATTCTAATGTGCATTACCCATGTAACCCTTATGATGAAGAATAATGCAGTTAGCTTCACACTCCCTATAAACTTACAAAAACACAATTATATTTTTGTTTATGTTGGAATGGATCCAGTAAAGCCAATATGGCACAATTCAGGGGTTTTACCTTGCTAACTATTTACCTGTGTTTATTCCATACACATGTAAACCTGCAATTCCAGACCGTAAATGTTTTCATCTACATTTTAACAGCACATGTTTAACATATCATGCAGCATTGCATATTTACCAGCTGCAGCCAAATTCACCAACTGCAAGAGCACAAAGTTGGTGTATATGTCTAATTTGAGAAACTGGGTGCCACCAGGAAAGTGTGCGTGTCAATGCAAATACAAATCAAAGGCCTCCTTTTGGTGCTGCGGTGGGGAGGTGTGCTGCGGTGGGGAGGTAAGATTGGTGCTGCGGTGGGAGGTAAGATTGGTGCTGCGGTGGGGAGGTAAGATTGGTGCTGCGGTGGGGAGGTAAGATAATCATTGTAGTAATGTCTGCGGTGGGGAGGTAAGATTGGTGCTGCGGCGGGGAGGTAAGACATTCATTGTAGTAATGTCTGTGGTGGGGAGGTAAGATTGGTGCTGCGTTGGGGAGGTATAATGGGGCTGCGGTGGGGAGGTAAGATAATCATTGTTGTAATGTCTGAATATTTCTTATTGAGTTATGCCCTTGTTTCGTCTAAGAGTTATGCCCTTGTTTTGTCTAAGTTTAATGTATATAGCAAATGCATAATTGTGTGCGCAACTCATCCTACACTTTCCACTCGAGTGAAATGAAACGTAGTATGCAGCTCTGACATGAGATGTACATGCGCATATTGTCGGGACTTTTCTGTTCGACGAGATTTTATTAAGTTATATCCCTTTTGCGATTTGGTTGAGTTATTGTATACAGCGATTACATTATTGTGTGCGCAACTCCGAGGCTACAGTTTCCATCCGACTGAAATGAAAGTTGGTATGCAGCTCTGACGTGGACGTGCTCATATTATCGTGGCTCTCCTAACCGATGATTTTTCATTGAGTTATGCACCACTTTCGACTTAGTTTATTTCTTATATACTGTATAACGTTTTTTATATACTAATACGTATATTGAAATGCAATTTTGTTACGCTAACTCCTCCTATAATTTACGTCAATAAGCAATACAAGTTTGTATACAAGATTGACGTGAGGTGGATATCTGCATATAATCTGAGCTTTCCTGTCTTTTTGATATACTGTAATGAGACAGAAATAAAGTAAAATGCACCGAAATCGTGCCATGGGACCAGCAATCATATGCAACCTATTTTCCTATGTTTAGTGAGCTTTAATCAGGATTACATTTTTGTGTTTAGTTCATTTACTCTTGAAGTACAAGACATAGCTTCTTTCAATCAATTTTCCAACACATGTGTGCCATGAGTCCAGCATCCCAATGAACACAAAAGAAAATGATCTCAAAACACTTATGATCTTGCCCATTTGAACTATGTGTAAGGTTCAGTGACATTTTGTCTAGGTTACGTAGTCATTGCTCAGGTTAAACATGACAATATACCGCTACAAACGAACCCAAATTTAGAGAAGGTGCCCTGGAGTGACCGTGTCTGTCCATCCTTGTTCTGCATGTGAATGTTTTGCAATTAGCTTCTGGGTCCGGCATCCCAGCGATGGTATTAATCACCTTTGGTGATAGTTCTAGTGGAAACGTAAATGAAGAAATTCAATGTGTTTAATTTAGCAGTGTCGGTCAGCCGGTAGGGTAACGGAACAGTAGTCTGAGGATCCCTGATTTCAGATCCGGTACGGATTCTCGGATGAATCAAGTCATCACATGACGCTACACACCATCGCTTAAGACTTCGTATGAACGGGTCTGACTTTGCATTGTGTTAAAAACAAACAAACAAAAAATTCCTCCAACTAATAGTTTTTGTTGTTTTTTATCTTAAATCGACTCTGTACAGTTGTAAAACCAGATAGTATAACAATCAAAATTAATCCGGTATTTATAAAAGAAGCTGTCGTATGTCATCACTCTGATCATACTAAAATTAATTAGTAACTGTGTAGCAGTTTAGTAAAAGAATCGCGACAGAGATTTACAAAAAAAAAATAAGAAGCAGGTGCATACAATGTTTTACAGATTTTATAATACTGAGTATTCATGGTAATATTTAACTGATCATAACATTATATAGTACTTTCTTAGCTGTTATAATGTTAAGTCTTACTTAAAGAAAAAGTCGAATAATAGCGGCAACATGTGTGAAATATTCCGAATGAACACATTTTTCACGAATGGCATCGACAATATAAATTACAAAACTGTGTCCCCTCGTTAGTTTTTCTCTCTGTTGAATGACTGGTTGAGTATAAAGGCTTTACGAGTATATTAATTATGAAAAAAAACACGTATTTTTTGGGAAGGTGTCTTCTAGTGTAAGTAAGATATCTAGTGATTAAATATATTCACTGTTAGCTATTGTTGCCGGAATGGTATATGCTTATTAAGTGGAATTTACGATACAATACTCGGTATCCTGTTTTCCAAAAGATGACCTGTCATATTGAGGACCCTGTGATACGTCTACATCTGAGATACGTCTACATCTGTGATACGTCTACATAAATCCTAAACAGTGGTACGTTTGTCTTCAATTTTGTCTTGTCGTGTCCATCACGCTTTCCTATAGTGCCTACTTTGTACCTTTATATGCTTTTGGTTTTTATATTCATAGACTACATGATCTTCTTCGTGTTTTACGTATTTCGACTATTAATCTGTTTAGTTTGTTAGATGATATAGCTTGGCAGAGAATTCTTTATTGTCACTTTTAAGTGGGATTACAATATGGTAAGAGTGAGTTTTGGTGCATCCTAGAACCTGGTTTAACCACCCCACCATCCCCCTCCCAGTGCCATTTTGCCATAGACCGGTCATTTTATGTTTGTTTTTTGGCATGCCTTGCTTCTATTTATTCGTGTAATGATTATGCGTGTTTTTGGTTGACTGTGTTCTGTGAATGGTACATTTCCTGTTGACTGTGTTCTGTGAATGGTACATTTCCTGTTTTGGGTTGACTGTGTTCTGTGAATGGTACATTTCCTGTTTTTGGTTGACTGTGTTCTGTGAATGATACATTTCCTGTTTTGGTTGACTGTGTTTTGTGAATGGTACATTTCCTGTTTTTGGTTGACTGTGTTCTGTGAATGGTACATTTCCTTCAACGTGTATAGTTATATGAAATGTACTTCAGCGGAAAAGTATTGTCGATGTAACATTTAGCCAAAATAGCACTATGTAAAGTACCATTAAATTTAAATGTTGAACAACCTATATTTCTATATATGAAGCTGGTAAAATCAAAGTCTCCAGTCCAGCTGTAGGAGTCTTGCATCCTCATACATTAAAAACAAACTATGTTGGCATAGGTAAAAGTACTTGCCCAATCAGATATCACTTTTAACTATTCAAATCCGAATGGTTTAGAAAATAAAATATTTTGTCTTTCGTCAATTTTTAGACGTAAATATAGGTGTTTAACCTTTCAACACTTAGCAACCAATCATCGTTTATTTGTTATAAAGGCTCAACAAGTCTGGAGACAAACATTATTAGTTATTGGGTTTGTTACTGAACTCCTACAGAAATATGTGGGGTCAGTAAGTTTTATAGGGGGCGAGGCGATAGCCGAGTCCCCCTATATATCTGACTGACCCCACATATTTCTGTAGGGGGTCAGTAACAAACCCAATAACTGATTTATTGCATCAAGCAGTAGGTATCAAAACTTAAAACCAATGCTGAAACCTGACGCAATTCACCGATTCTCCGATTTGCACACCCACAGACGGAGACACAGTCACAGGATGAAGACATTGAAAAATCTAATATCATGAGTTTATTTGTATTATTCGTTTATTGTTTTCATTTATACTTTATACGCTCAGAATCAAAGTTACTTGGTTTGTGTCCGCCATTTTGGTTTCTAACGAACCATAGGTAATGCGTGACGTCAACGGGTTTTTTCCATTCGGCTGTTTCCGTGAAACCTCAGTTACGTTTCCGTGACAGGTGTGTATTAGGGGCAAATGTGCCGTATGGATTCGTGATTTACCGATGAACGAATAGGTTTACGATTTTGACCGAAGTATTTTTAAAAAACTGCTAATCATTATCTTTGTAATACAAAGGAAAGTTATTTCAATTTGGAGGACCCTTTAAAGGGTCCTCCAAATTGAAAAATAAAGTGATTTTAAATGAAAGCTTTTTATAAAAGAATGTCAATGTCATCGTCCGTTTTCTCAAAAACCGTTGATAAATGCAAGTTTTACAGGTATGAAGTTTACCTGTACACCAAAAAAAAAGGTGCGCGATCGATCTTCGGAAAATGACGTCATAAGGGACGACCAATCACATCTTCCGTACAAACTACCTAATTTACATAATCGATTATGGCGCGTATCTATGTGTAAACAAACCGTCACTCTTGTTGGATGTCCATTTTTCTCATATAGCCTAAGTGTTTTAAACCCTGGAATATTATTGATGTGTTCGTGTCTTCATCATGGTGAAAAGGTGCTTTAGGCTTTTGTAGAAAAAGTAAACAGGAAGGCAGTGTAAGTCTACACACATTTCCATGTTGCCGTCATCGAACTAAATGTATTGAACTTGTTTTGCAAAACGGTGTGAAATGGTATTTTTCAGAGCACTCTCGCGTATGTTCGGACCATTTTACTGAGAAAGATTTTGATGACTCTTATGAAACGAAAAAGAGATTACATTTACTCTATCAGTTCAGACGGGATAACATAATTATTTTTTTTGGTGTCCGGAAATATAACTTTCCAAAATTAATTCATATTTGCCAATGTCCGAATATTTTGAGAAGGAACGGTAAATTAACATTCTACGGTAAGTCTTTTTAACTGTGATGTTCGGGGCAATCTCACCTTCGTTGTTTACGGTAATTACGAAAATCCATCCATTAATGATAACTTATTGGTAATTATGTGGCTATTCTATCAACTGTCTAAAATTACGGTACTCAACTTGGGCAAACTGTAAAACCTGTGAAATCAGCACTTTACACGCGGGTAGAGTGGATTTATTCCTTTGAAGTTTGCGGTGAGTGAGCGGTACACTGTTTAATCTGTGGAACTGTCACGTTCTTGTCACAAGTGTAGTTATATGCTGGCTAATGCGGACTGTGTAATAGTATACTGATTCAATCCACAACAGTGAACTAATAAAAAATGTGTAAACAATGAACTAATGAACAATTATGGCATCTAGTTTATTATATTAAATTATTATATTTTGTTTGAAATGTAGCAATGAACTTTATTGAATAATGAAACAATGCAGTTTTAAAACATGTTGATTATTTTTTACAAAATAAAAACATACAAGGTATTGCAAAAAATAAATTAAAATTATAAAATAGTCGTGTTCTTTATCCATTTAATTGCACCATCATGTTATTCCTCAAATCGAAGCTAAAGAACAAAGCATGCCATGCTTATAGATGAAATAAAAAATAGTTCATGTGTCTGTACAAACAGACAACAAATCGCACAGCACTTTACCTGAGGGTACCGACCCCCTTTTCGTACGCCGGATTCCGACCCATATTAGCCAGTATTCCGTACGCCGGGTTGTGGTACGCCGTACGCCGACATCGCAGTTTTCCATACGCGTACGCCGTATTTTTCTCAAAAAATATTTTTTTCCATCCAAAAAATTAAATTTAAGCTAATTTATGTCTCAGCTTGCTGGAAATGCCATTTCAGAGCACCTAGGTTTCAATATTTTCCGAGGGGGCTTGCCCCCGGACCCCCCTTGTGTAAATACAGTAGGTATCAAAACTTAAAACCAATGCTGAAACCTGACGCAATTCACCGATTCTCCGATTTGCACACCCACAGACGGAGACACAGTCACAGGATGAAGACATTGAAAAATCTAATATCATGAGTTTATTTGCATTATTCGTTTATTGTTTTCATTTATACTTTATAAGCTCAGAATCAAAGTGGATGGGGTACACAGAATGTTGACTGTCCACTTCGCTCGCATTGTTTACTTGGTTTGTGTCCGCCATTTTGGTTTCTAACGAACCATAGGTAATGCGTGACGTCAACGGGTTTTTTCCATTCGGCTGTTTCCGTGAAACCTCAGTTACGTTTCCGTGACAGGTGTGTATTAGGGGCAAATGTGCCGTATGGATTCGTGATTTACCGATGAACGAATAGGTTTACGATTTTGACCGAAGTATTTTTAGAAACTGCTAATCATTATCTTTGTAATACAAAGGAAAGTTATTTCAATTTGGAGGACCCTTTAAATGCTCATTTCATTGAAATCTAGATAAGTTTTCAGATGTATATGCGCTGGTTTGTTGAAGTTACGCACTAGTTTGTCGATGAGCGCTAGTTTTTCGATGATTTTGGGTGTTTTTTACAACTGTAACATTTCTTATTTTCTCGTAGTATGTGCATTATTTAGACAAAAGGTAACCATTTTGTATTTTACTATAGTTCGGGTGTGTGAATCTTTAAACTTCACCTATTTTTTTTCTCAACAGCACTATGTTACATTTTCGATGTTATTACTTCACAGAAGAAACAGATAACAACAAAGTAACGCATATGACAATCCAAATTTAAGCTTCAAAAGGAAAGTCTCTGACACCAAATACCTGTCAAAGTATTTCAATGTGTTTCTTGGTATGGAGATTGAAGGTCAGTTATTCCATTATCGAATACTGAATAAGGTAATTGCATTTTAACAGGTCATATGTGTTCCTCCAATGAGAAAAGCGAACTATATGTTGCAGTAACCGAGCGTCCATTAAAAGATGTCATTGACCTTGATAATACAACAGCGGAAAACATATTTTAAAATACAAAATAAACCCAATAAATACTGAAAAGGGGATCCCTTGGAAGCAACAAACACAAACAAGAGAGATGACCATAGGTCATCATACAGAAGATGACATATGTATAGGGTTTGATTGATGTGTTACCCTCTGCAACGGGAACGGTATGATGCCACAATGGACCGAGAAACGCTTGTTTAAAGGTAAATTCATACGGTTTATGTCAGGTTTGAAAAATAAAGGACATCATTTTACTGGAATCATAACTCCAGGACACTACAGTCCCTAAAATTTGCTTTTCCTAGTAAAAATCATTTTGAATGTAATATCGAATAAAGCCAAGTTGTTTATATAATTAAGTCCATGGATTATTACACACCTTCTCAAAACAGTTTCAAAACTGTGAAGGATTCACAACGTCATATAAACTTGTTGACCTTAAGAAGTTAAACTGTTGCGGAATTTAATTGGATTTTATAAACGCACCAACAGCTATGGTCATATGGCGACTTTCTAGTTTCCACTGGTGGAGGAACACCCCATGTGTCCCTCCGGGCAATTTTCATGAACGGGCGGGAACCGACGTTCCGCAAGCCAGCTGGATAACTTTCTCACATAAAGATTCCTAGGCCCATAGGGGATTGAACCTACAGCGGTGAGAGTCAAGTGATCTCAAGTCAGAGACTCTAACCACTCGGCCATGGACGCTTTGTTAACTGTTTTGGTTAACAGAAATAATACCAACATTGAAGGAAAGACGAGATCGATTTGACGATGCAATTGCTACTTTGCAAGAAATGGAAACAGAAATTGATCAGATCAAACAGTACGTGGTCCGAGTATTAACTTTCATACATCATCCAACTCCTTCTCCAAGAAGCGAAAACGGGGTTAACTTTTATTATTTACAGCTATATTCGACTTAACAATGTTACATATTGTAAAATTAAAACATTTAATAGGTAATCTCAGGGAGTAAGTATATGTATACTTACTCCCTGGTAATACAGATTATCGCATATTTTCAGTAAAAAATGTTTTTAAACGTGTTTTATTGTGGAAATATCCATTATAAAATCCTGCTAATATAAGCTTTCCCATCGCTTAATGGAATTAGGGCGGGACCACGTAATGACAAATGCTAATAATTCAAATATATACCGAATTTTATTTCATCAACCAATTGTATAACAAAGATATAATCTGTTAAGTATTGCTGAAATCCTATGATATATAATTTACTGTATTTAATTATCCCTATATTACTGAATACATGTGCTTAAACGTTCCTCTTAAATAAATATTATTATATATATTGATATATAACCATGAACTCTGAACTTTATCACTTTTGCCATTCATACTTTAGAAAACACAAAACGAACAATTAATATAGAGGTGACCATTACATGTTTTAGATATATATTTCCATGAAATATGAAGTGTGTAAGGAAATATGTTTAACTTAACGAAATCAAATAAGCGCCGGACAGAACCAGCAGACGGTCGAGAGACACATTATATCCTCCGACAACTTTCGTTAAAGCTACAGAGACTCTATATCAAATATATTTCTTCTTTGTAGCCGTGTCTTTATTTGTAACTTCATGTTCACCAGCTCATGTCGAAATTGGGTATTTCAGCGAGCAAATATAGCGCAGGAAATCATTTACAGAATATATATCGACCAGCGCACATCGTACTATACACAGGTAACAATCATTTTTACAGAAAAAAAGATAGCCTCTTTCGGGGCTCGAACACACGACCTTCTGATTTCAAGTCCAGTGTTCTATCCACTGGACTACAACGCTACTTGAGAATATAGTATACTAACTACCATTTATTATGAGGCAAAATGACAACATATTTGAACGCAACTAAAGATGGATCAATACATATGTAGTACATATTGTCGCAAGTGTCAATTAGCATTGCCTGGTGTAATACTGTATGTTATCAATATGAAACTAATACTTCGCCTCCAAACAACCATATCTCGACTTGTTATTTAGCGCTTGATGAGTTTGTGTGTGCGCGCTTGTTATTACGTAATGCCTATTACTACGACATACCAATCAGCGTACATCTTTCAAAACTTACAAGTGCAAGGCGGTGGTTCAAATTCCGTTCCGGGCAACTATTTTTTTATCACATATATTCTGGAGCCGTATATTTATCGATGCTACCTGTACGGAGGCTAAATAAAAACGTGAAATCTTACGCATCGATTTCTGCTTATATACCGACATTTTGGGGTGTTCGTCGATTTGAAAATACTTCACACGTGACTCATTCATATTCATGAGTTATTACCAGTTAAAATAGGGACTGTACAGCTTTAAGATGTTATAAAATGAATAAAAGGTTAAGTTTCACCGACCGTGACTTTGGTGAGCTAAATGGCAATACTTTCCATATAAGAAAGGCGCTAAGCTAAAACAAACCAGCGCCTCTACATCGAAAAACTAGCGCTTGCTTACCTTCAGTAAACATTCGCTTTGATAAATGTTAACATCTACAAACCAAACGCATCCATACATGTATTGATCCATACTCAGCTTATGTCATGCTCAATGTCATGCGTGTACTGACTAATTCACATATGTATCAAGTATGTATTTATAATTCAAGGGTAGCACCGCCTAGATACATCATGTGTTAACATATTAAACTGAACGTTTCATGTAAAAATATTCAAGATTATTTGAGTTCTAATTTTTATCTCCTTCAAATGCAATCTTAGTGGGATTACACAAAAGGGGACATAATTCTTAACAGTAACCTCTTTCCTCATCAAATATTTAGATATGTATTTGTAAAGTACAGTTTGATGACAAATAAAATATTATGTTCGATCGCACTGTGGACATTGTATTCGTATTTTGTCATTCGCTTTCTAACAGCTTGACAGACACATGCAGTAAGGACCGTGGCGACATTGAGCGATAGCCGATACTAGGTTAATGCAGTAAGGCCCGTGGCGACATTGAGCGATAGCCGATACTAGGTTAAAGCAGTAAGGCCCGTGGCGACATCGAGCGATAGCCGATACTAGGTTAATGCAGTAAGGCCCGTGGCGACATTGCGCGATAGCCGATAATAGGTTAATGCAGTAAGGCCCGTTGCGACATTGAGCGATAGCTGATACTAGGTTAATGCAGTAAGGCCCGTGGCGAAATTGAGCGATAGGCGATACTAGGTTAATGCAGTAAGGCCCGTGGCGACATTGCGCGATAGCCGATACTAGGTTAATGCAGTAAGGCCCGTGGCGACATTGCGCGATAGCCGATACTAGATTAAAGACCTAAACTTAATATAACGCTACTTTCATACTACAGTTATTCCTTCAAAAGCATAACATAACGTGATTCACGCATTTACAGCTTTATTAAACGTATACAACTGCTGTGTTATGTCATGGTTTACAAAGGTTTTCAAAGTACTCAGATTTTAACTCATTATTCCATGTGCAATTATATACTGAAAGGAAAAAGAAACGCATAATCAAAAAAATGCCTATACTACACTATTATATACACCTAATTTCACGTAATATTCCAGATATATCTCAACGTGTTTTGTATAAAAAGGGGCTACAACAAATTGCAGAAATGACAACTCTGTCATGTAGTAGAACCTTTATGTAGTAGACCTTTTAATCAAAGTACACTTTGTTACACACAATTCATAAATGTTGAAGTTTCGCTTGAAAAAGTCAAGCCATTTTGGTATTGTGCTTAATATTAAGAGATTGTAACGTGTAAAGCCTAAGTTTGCTCACATGCTTGAGCCAAATGCGAATTATGTCGATAATGAAACTTAACGAGGTAACCATTGGTGTGTTCGATGCTGCTTAAACCTTCTTTCCGAAAGGACAGGCCTAATGTCGCCCTGTAACATTAGATTAGCAGTAGCATATTAGACAAATTGTCAATATTTACCGGAAATACCCAATATGCGTTTCTTTTTCCTTTCAGTATATTTCACTTTTTCGTGGTTCTTTAAATATGGTGCAGTTCATACTAAAAACTGATGGGGAAAAACATGTTTTGGAGCTGAATACTTTATTACCAACGGCGCCCCATAACACAATATGTGAAATTAGTAGGCATATTCAACTGTTAACTGTAGTTAACGGTTCTACATGCGCTCTATTAGTATAAGGCAGGTCATTTTATTGGCGATATTGCTTCACGCCATTTGTTTTCTTAACTTCTGGTAAAGTTTTAAAAATTAAAATAATTGTTGATGGTTTTCTTTTGTTCTTTTTATCAGTTACATTCGAGATGTAAAATATATTTATATTTGTGTATTCTTCATATTTTTACCAAGCGCTAAAATTCCTTAGCAAATTGCAGCAAATAAGCATAATGATATATTGATAGATATCCCTGGATCTCTGTTCTATAATTATGTTATGTTCATTTATTTATTAACTGCAACTTTATTATTCCAGATGTGTAGCCTATAAGTCGTACCCTTCCTTACTTAGCTCTATTCCCTCCTTGTGTATGGATGTGGTTCTTGGCAGCACTTCACCCTCTTTTATGTATTCACCTGGAATTACATGTCTTTAGAATTTTACTTATACTGGGTGTGAATAGGTTTGTTTTTTCTTCGGTTTCTCTCCAAATGAAAGTGACTGGCTATTTTACTATTTTGAGTTGGTAAAGGTACATGGATGGCTTAATAAAATGTGGCATGCCAATTTGCCTGTTGGTTACGGCAAGAGTTTGCTGTATCAAGCATTACCTAGTGTATGGCCATTTTGTAATCACATGGCCTCAGCTATCGTCACGTGATTTGTGTGATGGCAGGGATTATCGGCTACGATATCACTGCGCGGAGGTTATGGTTGCCTAGGATGAGTAGACGGCAACAAAGGTTTCGAATCCAAGCTGGAGGTCAAGGTCGAAAGGTGAAATTCACCAGAATGAACATTAAAGACACAGTTTTCAATATTTCAAAAGAACTTTTTACATATTTCGCCGTCACATGTTTTCGACGTACTTGTGTTTATATTGTATTAATTCGGATTGCGTACGGAGTTCACCGTGTGAAGATTTGTTGACAAGCACAATGAAATGCCATCGGTAATGTTTTGTGAAAAATGTACATTTGAGAAGGTTGTTGCAAGAAAAAAGAAAACCCCATTACCCGTTTTTCCTTTTCACCCTAATCCCAAAACTTCCCTTCAAATAACTTAATATTACAAGAATAACACATCAGTAATTTAAAATAGACAACGTTCGCCTGCACTGACAGAATCATTGTCAATGAAAAAACCTCGTAAACAAATATTTCAAAGTTAAAGTTATGCTTACAAGTCATCACCCCTCATACACGTTTTCATGTATGTTTCACTCTTTAACGTACTGTAAACGGGCTATCAAAATAATCACAAGCAAGGTTTTACGCAAGCGTAAAATAGCTGCCGAGAAAATAGCATTATTTCTGGGTAGGAACTGGGAACAAAGTTTAACATAATAACAGACCAAGTCACGGGTGTTAAAACAATATTCAAAAAAAGAGTTGTCACGGAGACGTAAACACGCCATGACCGTTTTTTTTACCAAACATTTTCTTCCCAATTTGTGCTACCAAACATTTTGAATCAAGGTGGGCGAATTCTTGACATGCCTTACAAATTGATTACATATTCACCTTTGTAGCATGACGTGCTAAAGTACACATCAGCACAGAAATACAATTACTCACATGTATGGGATGCGTTTGCTTTAGCCTGCATTACAACACAGATAAACTGTTCATTGCTACCATGTGTAATTACAAAATTGCGTTATCAAAGTGAAAAAACTCAAAGAAACTATTCATTACTACCTTACCATGTAGGTAAATATAAACATAAAACAATATAAGAGTCGCTGCCGCTGCCGTTCCGGCAGCGAATAAACAGTGTGTTGTATGCAAACAATTTGAAGCTTGTATATGAGTTTTTGTTAACCGGGGTCAATGTGACACGTATTAAATGTGCTTACTTGTTTGTGTCTAGGATGAAATGGAGCCCAATATGGTCTCTCTATAAAACTCCTTTAAATAAATTAATATGTACCTTTACGTCCCTGTGAATATATTGAAGATAAGTTTATAATTTTTAGTTTTATAGCGTAGTCAAAACTATAAGTATATGCAATTTGGTAACAGGGTCGAAATTATGTGAAATAGTTCACCCGACTTGCACGATGGGTACCCTCCATAATGTTTCAAATGTGAACAAACTAAGATCGAATAAGTTCAATTTTTATTTCGTGAAAGTTTTGTGATATATGTTGAGTTCTAGTGAAACTTTTTGTTTATGCCGTCGAAAACCCATAACTATAATATTTGTAATGATAAACACACACAATATGGAATTGGGTTTGCGATTTTATGTACGGACCCTCCTCACAGTATCTCGTGGTCATATAGTGTATGTATGTATATCCTCCTCACAGGGCCTCATGCTCATGTAGAGGGTCTGCATGCATTGTCATCCTCTATCCTAATCTCCCTCTACATCAGTTGAGGGAGGGTGTTCATACTTGGCACAGTGGTTACATATGATGTTTAGATGAAAACGAAGGTTTCAAATCTAGGGTCTGACCTCAGAGGTCAATGTCAACAGGTCGGTTTACCAAAATTACATCGGAGACACAGTTTTCAAAATGAAATTTCTTTGCATTAGTATTGTTTCCTTGTAACTTGAACACATTCGACAAATAATTGCGCAATCCAGACATGTACATAACTATAAACAACAACAGTTTGTTTTATGTGGATACACAACGAATTACTCTGGTTTAAATATCATGAACATAATCGTAAATTATATAACTTACGTCGATTTAATATTGATACATTGTTAGTTTCGAAAAAGTTAAATCTTAAAATAGTATATGTAATTGTAGCTATCTTGGCAATTTGATGTTGAACACGTTTGTAAAACGCTGACAATGCATTTATTTCCGTGGTCCCTAGTACTTGATTTTAGAGCCTCTGTCTTGTCAACGAATATAGTTTCATACAAGACAAGAATGTCATGTTTATTAGAGAAACATTTAATCAGATTTCATCAATTAAGTTAGGATTGGATGTGTTTTGCACTCCGTATAAATATTCTCTAACGATGTTCTATATAAAACGTTCGTTAGGTCGGCATATTACAATAATTATGGACTTGTTACACACATTTAAATCATTCTAAAAATTCTCAACATGCCCCATCCATCGTAATCAGAGGCATTGTTATTGTATGTTCTTTAAAATGTCAGATGTTGAACGAAATGATTAAAGTTGTCCGTAATACATTCAACGTAGCTAGCTACAGCGTGGCTGAAAACAAGGGCAACTTCTTCAAACAGAATGTAGTTTTATGGTATAGACGAACTATTATGTCATTTCTAACCGAAACCAGACACTGTTAATGAACAAACCAGATCTGTTAGTGAACAAACCAAATATGTTAGTGAACAAACCCGACACTGTTAGTGAACAAACCAGACACTGTTAGTGAACACACTGTTAGTGAACAAACCAGACACTGTTAGTGAACAAACCAGATACTGTTAGTGAACAAAAGGAGATAGCTGAAACGTTGTTTAGAGTTCCGGTTTTCTGACTTCGTTTATGATGCGTATTGTTGGTATAATTCTTCATTCAGCAAATAGTAGTTTGGTATTGTTTTACTAGCTAATTATAATATAAATCCAGAAAACACTCACGCACCTATTCTTAGTATAAATTTCTTAAATAACGTTTCAAAATCATTTAGAATTTAGACAAATGCTAAAATATCTCCTGTTGATATTGTTTGCATAGAGAAATTACACAAACACTAAATGACCTTACACTATATGCACAGTTATTCTGTTATCACAATGAAGTAAAACAACATAGCACCTACAAACCGTCAGTTTTCTTAGTAATCATTGTACAAAACATATTAATTTGTATGATCAGATGGCTTTACTACATGTATGACATTATACTGGCGCCGGATGATCTATTCCGTCATATATAATGACGACACGCAACTGTTTGTTCAAATCGATGTGTGTTTACAAGTTCAGATTGTTTATGTACTTAACACAACTGCTTACCTAACACCCATGATACCCAGTCAGTTTATTCACTTAACACAACTGCCTACCTAACACCCATGATACCCAGTCAGTTTATTCACTTAACACAACTGCTTACCTAACAACCATGATACCCAGTCAGTTTATTCACTTAACACAACTGCTTACCTAACACCCATGATACCCAGTCAGTTTATGCACTTAACACAACTGCTTACCTAACACCCATGATACCCAGTCAGTTTATGCACTTAACACAACTGCTCACCTAACACCCATGATACCCAGTCAGCTTATGCACTTAACACAACTGCTTACCTAACACCCATGATACCCAGTCAGTTTGTGCACTTAACACAACTGCTTACCTAACACCCATGATATCCAGTCAGTTTGTGCACTTAACACAACTGCTTACCTAACACCCATGATACCCAGTCAGTTTATGCACTTAACACAACTGCTTACCTAACACCCATGATACCCAGTCAGTTTATGCACTTAACACAACTGCTTACCTAACACCCATGATACCCAGTCAGTTTATGCACTTAACACAACTGCTTACCTAACACCCATGATACCCAGTCAGTTTATGTACTTAACACAACTGCTTACCTATCACCCATGATACCCAGTCAGTTTATGTACTTAACACAGCTGCTTACCTAACACCCATGATACCCAGTCAGTTTATGTACTTAACACAACTGCTTACCTAACACCCATGATACCCAGTCAGTTTATGCACTTAACATAACTGCTTACCTAACACCCATGATACCCAGTCAGTTTATGCACTTAACATAACTGCTTACCTAACACCCATGATACCCAGTCAGTTTATGTGCTTAACACAACTGCTTACCTAACACCCATGATACCCAGTCAGTTTATGTACTTAACACAACTGCTTACCTAACACCTATGATACCCAGTCAGTTTATGTACTTAACCCAACTGCTTACCTAACACCTATGATACCCAGTCAGTTTATGCACTTAACATAACTGCTTACCTAACACCCATGATACCCAGTCAGTTTATGCACTTAACATAACTGCTTACCTAACACCCATGATACCCAGTTAGTTTATGCACTTAACACAACTGCTTACCTAACACCCATGATACCCAGTTAGTTTATGCACTTAACACAACTGCTTACCTAACACCCATGATACCCAGTCAGTTTATGTACTTAACACAACTGCTTACCTAACACCCATGATACCCAGTCAGTTTATGTACTTAACATAACTGCTTACCTAACACCCATGATACCCAGTTAGTTTATGCACTTAACACAACTGCTTACCTAACACCCATGATACCCAGTTAGTTTATGCACTTAACACAACTGCTTACCTAACACCCATGATACCCAGTCAGTTTATGCACTTAACACAACTGCTTACCTAACACCCATGATACCCAGTCAGTTTATGCACTTAACACAACTGCTTACCTAACTCCCATGATACCCAGTTAGTTTATGCACTTAACACAACTGCTTACCTAACACCCATGATACCCAGTCAGTTTATGCACTTAACACAACTGCTTACCTAACACCCATGATACCCAGTCAGTTTATGCACTTAACACAACTGCTTACCTAACACCCATGATACCCAGTCAGTTTATGCACTTAACACAACTGCTTACCTAACACCCATGATACCCAGTCAGTTTATGCACTTAACACAACTGCTTACCTAACACCCATGATACCCAGTCAATTTATGCACTTAACACAACTGCTTACCTAACACCCATGATATCCAGTCAGTTTATTCACTTAACACAACTGCTTACCTAACACCCATGATACCCAGTCCGTTTATGCACTTAACACAACTGCTTATCTAACACCCATAATATCCAGTCAGTTTATTCACTTAACACAACTGCTTACCTAACACCCATGTTTCCCTGTCACTTTATACACTTAACACAATTGCTTACCTAACACCCATGATATCCAGTCAGTTTATTCACTTAACACAACTGCTTACCTAACACCCATGATACCCAGTCAGTTAATGCACTTAACACAACTGCTTACCTAACACCCATGATATCCAGTCAGTTTATTCACTTAACACAACTGCTTACCTAACACCCATGATACCCTGTCAGTTTATGCACTTAAGTTAACTGCTTACCCAATACCCATGATAGCCAGTCAGTTTATGAACTTAACACAACTGCTAACCTAATACCCATGATAGCCAGTCATTTTATGCACTTAAATATAACACAACTGCTTACCTTACACCCATGATAACCAGTCAGTTTATGCACTTAAATATAACACAACTACTTCCTAACGCCCATGATAGCCAGTCAGTTTATGCTCTTAACACAACTGCTTACCTAACACCCATGATACCCAGTCAGTATATGCACTTAACATAACTGCTTACCTAACACCCATGATACTCCGTTAGTTTATGCACTTAACACAACTTGCCTAACACCCATGATAGCCAGTCAGTTTATGCACTTAAATATAACACAACTGCTTACCTAACACCCATGATAGCCAGTCAGTTGATGCACTTAACACAATTGCTTGCCTAACACCCATGATACCCTGTCAGTTTATGCACTTAACACAATTGCTTGCCTAACACGCATGATACCCAGTCAGTTTATGCACTTAACACAATTGCTTGCCTAACACCCATGATACCCAGTCAGTTTATGCACTTAACACAATTGCTTGCCTAACACCCATGATACCCTGTCAGTTTATGAACTTAACACAATTGCTTGCCTAACACCCATGATACCCAGTCAGTTTATGCACTTAACACAATTGCTTGCCTAACACCCATGATACCCAGTCAGTTGATGCACTTAACACAATTGCTTGCCTAACACCCATGATAGCCAGTCAGTGTATGCACTTAAATATAACACAACTGCTTACCTAACACCCATGATAGCCAGTCAGTTGATGCACTTAACACAACATTTTACCCAACACCCACTTTTCTCGTTTTACCATTAAAGTATCGTTATTATATGTAATGGCACACGTGTGAAATGCATTCAGTTAAATACATTATTTAAATAAATATCTGAATGTTATCAAATAAAATATCGATATTACACCATAACAGTATAAACAGTTTTAAGAATGCGTAATAAAAGTGACGAGGTAGGGTAAACACGCGTGTTTGGTCGGCAATATATTGAATACACGTATTTGGCATAGAATCTAGTTTATATTCTCTTACTCCCTATTAACGAACATAAACAATGATCATACTTGCAACATACAGTGATGATCATATTCCAACTTGCTACATGGTTAATGTATCTACAGTGATGATCACATTCCAACTTGCTACATCGTTAATGAATTTACTGTGATATGATCATATTCCAACTTGCAACATCGTTAATGTATCTACAGTGACGATCACATTCCAACTTGCTACATCGTTAATGTATCTACAGTGATGATCACATTCCAACTTGCAACATCGTTAATGTATCTACAGTGATGATCATATTCCAACTTGCAACATCGTTAATGTATCTACAGTGATGATCACATTCCAACTTGCAACATGGTTAATGTATCTACAGTGATGATCACATTCCAACTTGCAACATGGTTAATGTATCTACAGTGATGATCACATTCCAACTTGCAACATGGTTAATGTATCTACAGTGATGATCACATTCCAGCTTGCTACATCGTTAATGTATCTACAGTGATGATCACATTCCAACTTGCAACATGGTTAATGTATCTACAGTGATGATCACATTCCAACTTGCAACATGGTTAATGTATCTACAGTGATGATCACATTCCAGCTTGCAACATCGTTAATGTATCTACAGTGATGATCACATTCCAGCTTGCTACATCGTTAATGTATCTACAGTGATGATCACATTCCAACTTGCAACATGGTTAATGTATCTACAGTGATGATCACATTCCAGCTTGCAACATCGTTAATGTATCTACAGTGATGATCACATTCCAACTTGCAACATGGTTAATGTATCTACAGTGATGATCACATTCCAACTTGCAACATGGTTAATGTATCTACAGTGATGATCACATTCCAACTTGCAACATGGTTAATGTATCTACAGTGATGATCACATTCCAACTTGCAACATGGTTAATGTATCTACAGTGATGATCACATTCCAGCTTGCAACATCGTTAATGTATCTACAGTGATGATCACATTCCAGCTTGCAACATCGTTAATGTATCTACAGTGATGATCACATTCCAGCTTGCTACATCGTTAATGTATCTACAGTGATGATCACATTCCAACTTGCAACATGGTTAATGTATCTACAGTGATGATCACATTCCAACTTGCAACATGGTTAATGTATCTACAGTGATGATCACATTCCAGCTTGCAACATCGTTAATGTATCTACAGTGATGATCACATTCCAACTTGCAACATCGTTAATGTATCTACAGTGATGATCACATTCCAGCTTGCTACATCGTTAATGTATCTACAGTGATGATCACATTCCAACTTGCAACATCGTTAATGTATCTACAGTGATGATCACATTCCAGCTTGCAACATCGTTAATGTATCTACAGTGATGATCACATTCCAACTTGCAACATCGTTAATGTATCTACAGTGATGATCACATTCCAACTTGCAACATGGTTAATGTATCTACAGTGATGATCACATTCCAACTTGCTACATCGTTAATGTATCTACAGCGATTATCACATTCCAACTTGCAACATGGTTAATGTATCTACAGCGATGATCACATTCCAGCTTGCAACATCGTTAATGTATCTACAGTGATGATCACATTCCAACTTGCAACATGGTTAATGTATCTACAGTGATGATCACATTCCAGCTTGCAACATCGTTAATGTATCTACAGTGATGATCACATTCCAACTTGCAACATGGTTAATGTATCTACAGTGATGATCACATTCCAACTTGCAACATCGTTAATGTATCTACAGTGATGATCACATTCCAGCTTGCAACATCGTTAATGTATCTACAGTGATGATCACATTCCAACTTGCTACATCGTTAATGTGTCTACTGTGATGATCATTCCAACTTGCTACATCGTTAATGTGTCTACTGTGCTATGATCATATTCCAACTTGCTACATCTCATTGTATCTACTGGGATAAAAACATATTCCTACTTGCTACATCGTTACTGTATCTACTGTGATATGAACATATTCAAACTTGCAACATCGTTCATGATCATATTCCAACTTGCTACATCGTTATTGTATCTACTGTGATATTATCATATTCCAACTTACTACATCGTTAATGTATCTACTGTGATATGATCATATTCCGACGTGCTATATCATTTTTGTATCTACTGTGAGACGACCATATTCCAACTAGCAACATCGTTAATGTATATACAGCGATATGATCAAATTCCAACGTGTAACATCGTTAATGTACCGGCAGTGGTATGATCATATTCCAACTAGCAACATCGTTAATGTATCTACTGTGATATGATCATATTCCGACGTGCTATATCGTTTTTGTATCTACTGTGAGATGACCATATTCCAACTAGCAACATCGTTAATGTATCTACAGCTCCAACGTGTAACATCGTTAATGTATCTACTCTGAGATAACCATATTCCAACTCCCTACATCGTTAAGGTATTTGCTGTCACGTGATCTTATATCGTTAATGTATCTACTGTGATATGATCAGATTCCAACTCGCTACATCGTTAATTGCTTTACGTTAATTGCTTTACCGATTTGAACACAGTTTTAAAAGGATAAAACTGAAGTAAATGTCTTTCATATTTGTGGAAATTATGTCAACGGATATCAAAGATGGCCTTCGTTACTTTCAATAAATAAACCCTAAAAAATTCATCTTCTCGTGAACCGACTAACGTATGTCGACATGGTTTCTTTATAAATGATAGCCAAACCATAGACTATCAAGAATTTAAGAATGAGTCCGTAGGATCAAGTTTGGCAGGTACAAAGTTTATATGTAGAGTTTTCTCGTATTTTACAAAGACTTGTACTTTGAAAGATTTTAAAAAAATCTTCTTTGAAACCACAAGGCATAGAGCTCTCCTTTAGTGCATGTAGCGTTAATATCCACGATTGCCACTGTTACTATAAATAAGCCAAACCTTTAAAATAGTTCTTCTTTTGATGAACCACTGAATAGAGTTCGACTGTAAAGCTATCATATATTGCACGTAGTATTAATGTATGGTCCTCTTCAAAACCTGTTAGATGAAATGGTCAAAAATGCTCAACCCTGAGACAATGCCTTTTCCTTCATACAAATGAAGACATTTCCAGCATGAGTGATTCTGAAGTCTGAATCCCACATTATATTTCATATTTTGTTTGGTACACAGAAGACAATGTTTAAAAAATGTTCCTAGTATGGTATAACGAGTCTAAAAATCAAGGATTTATATAGGGTAAAAGAATGTTCGAATGCATAAATTTAGTTCCATTTGGTCGACCTTATCAATAGTCGATATGTCTAATAAATATTTTAGGTGTGTACTTGTAATGTTTTGCTTTCTGTGTTGTAGCTCTTGAAAGTTGTGCTTTGAAAAATAATCCCAACAAGGAACATTGTTTTGGCATGAACATGGCTGGATGACATTGTTTTGGGCATGAACATGGCTGGATGACATTGTTTGGGCATGAACATGGCTGGATGACATTGTTTGGGCATGAACATGGCTGGATGACATTGTTTTCGGAATGAACATGGCTGAATGACATTGTTTTGGCATGAACATGGCTGGATGACATTGTTTTGGCATGGACATGGCCGGATGACATTGTTTGGGCATGAACATGGCTGGATGACATTGTTTTGGGCATGAACATGGCCGGATGACATTGTTTTGGGCATGAACATGGCTGGATGACATTGTTTTGGGCATTAACATGAAGAAAATTGTCATGTTATGTTTTCTAATGAAAATGGTAAAATTCATTCGTCTGGATCACAGTTCTTATGAAATATATCTTTGCACCAAAGGTCATGTTGTTGTTAGCACAAACATGTGTTGTTGTTTTCTGACAGGATTTGCGAGAATAAGAGAAAAAACAAAACAATCGAGTTACACCTCTTGTGAAATGCGCATGTCCCTGTTTGTTCAATACAAAATAATACCGGTAATAATATGCTCGACCCTATTCGTGCACCATATTAACAGCGTTCAGAATGAATGCACGTGCAGCTTCATATGGGATACTGTAATCATAGTTATCATAGACTAACATTTACTTGTATCAAAATACTTACCTTTGCTTTCGACTTGATTATTTCATCTCTTCTCGGATTTCGCAATATCGACACTCCAATTGCCGTATATGTCACAACAAGCAAAAGTAACGGAAATGCGTAAACCAGCAGAAAAATACTCAGTGTGTACGCACGTGCACCTTTCTGTGTAGGCCATACCTCGCTGCAATGAACGGTCCCGTTCACAGAAGTAGCTTCGCCAACCATGAGCTGCACCGATGATATGCCGATCGCCGATATCCAAATAATTACAATAACAAAGAAATATGTCCGCAATCTGTCCAAGGAATGTAACGGAAATAGTATTCCACGTAAACGATTCGCACCGATAGCGACGTTGGTAAACACACTTCCAGAAACAGAAAGTACTTGCAGAAAAAGAACAAATGAACACCAAGTGCTTGGGAATATCCAGGATGACAGAGCGTCAATAAATGAAAACGGCATGCAAAATATTGCCATTATTAAATCCGCCACCGCCAGATTTATAAGGTAAGGCTTCAGGGTTGTGTCACAGTTTTTCCGCTGAAACCGGACCCGAAAAACTAAAATAACGAGAACATTGCCAATGATCGACGATAAAGCGGTGAGAATAAAAACAATGATCCAGCAAATGTTTGCTCCAGTTAAGTTAACATTGTTTTCCTTTGAAATGTCAGAGTCCGTAACATTCGATTGCATTTTCAAACGGTTACCTTTGAAGGCAATTGCTAATATATAATAAGGAAATAATTAACATCTGCATTGAAATAAAATGTGTTATCAAACGATACAAATATATTAAACGGATGCATACTAATCCAGAACACACGTCTTGTTTGCTCAACAAGAACTATAATTCTAATAACTCCCCCCGGAGATGCACAGCTGACAGCCTGAAAAAAGCAATAACTTGTTTTACGCCTGCATTAAAGGTTACGACGTGAATGTATGCTTGTGAAGCTCTTTCAGACTCTTAGCTGATATAACCTGTTTTTGCGTGGTCAATAAAAAAAAAAAAGTTACCACAAAAAACAGCTTATTTCTATCAATAATGCAATACATGTATTTGTTTTGAAAACGGTCAATATTTGAAATATCCAATATATCGTATTATGCAAAGAGAGCATTTGTCGGGATTCAACGTCACAATGTGCTTGAATATACGCATAGAAGATATCAAACGAAATAAGTTACACTATTTTGAAGAAAACTATATTTATTTTCCATTTACTAGTATTGAATCGCACAAATTCACTTAGGTACCGACACGTTTAATTCTAAAAAATTCCCGAGAATAGACAGCCTTAAACATTTTGGAGCGCAATCAGATCGAGAAAATAATTATAACATTAAATAATCCTGCACTTCCATGTATAACAAATACATCCGTTGATAACATATACTCTTCTCAAAGCTACAGGCGCTTTCAGCACTCGGAGCTGCCTTCGGACTAGTTGACCCGGTTTTCACCTTGATCAGAACACGTTGTAACCTGCCATATCACAATAATCTCTATAGATAGCCCCTCTGTAACACGTCAGCCTTCTTCAATATCCGTTGATCTATTGGTAGTGCTAACGCTTTGTATTCTAAAGATGATGTGATGTAATACACGAAACGGCCAGACAGAAAGGTCACCGGGGACCGAGGCTATGAAGAGAAATCTTCACCATTGAGAAACCGAAAGGGAGGGAGCGTAACGACCTACCACGGTTTTTTAATAGTGAAGACTTCATATACTCTATTCGGCTTAGTGTTAACCATAGGTGTATCGATAGTCTCTATATAGGCCACGCTCTAACCTGTGAAGAGCGCTGGTAGTAAGTTGTAAAAATGTAGCCAGTATTTGAAATTCTGAGCCATCTGATTTGTTTAAAAAGTAGGGTAAACACTAAAAAGCGAATCTTAGTGTCAACAAGAGAGCTTAGTGTCAACAAGACAGCTTAGTGTCAACAAGAGAGCTTAGTGTCAACAAGAGAGCTTAGTGTCAACAAGAGAGCTGTCGTAGAACTGCATGCTCGACTATTCGACGATTGATTTAAACTATAGTATTTAGATTAAGTGTGTGAATATGGTTTTATGGCCTACAACAAGATGGTACATCTACAAGTATTTTGAAATCACATGTCAGTTAGATTCAAAACAAGCATACATTTATACCAGTATAAATCATTGATGGTCCGTGTATACCTTGTAACGTCAAACAATTAGTCACGTTTGTGCAGCTTGTCTCTCCCATGTTGTTTGATATGTGAAACACTTGTGCGAAGTTTCATCAATTGCTTTGAGTGATTGGAAATCTATGGGCAACTTAGACCAACATTTAATGTATTTGTCAAGTATAAAGATGACATGATGTTGTCAAATTAAAAGCTATATTTATGGAACTTGTCTCTGTCGTGTTGTGAGTTGCTGGTGAACGTTTCAATGAAATGCTTTGAGTTGGTGTTTAGTTACAGCAACTTGCGTAAACATTTAATGTATTTGTCTCAGTATAAAAAGGGGCCGGAGTTACGGAACTTGTCTATCCCATGTAATTATCTCCCGCCCTGGCAAAAGTGGGGAATATATAGAAATGTAAAGTGTGTGGCCTACTGCTCCTACACCAAACTTGGTGTGCCAGATCACTAGCAGGTTCTGATGTATAAGAAGCAAGGGTAGATAAGGCAGATACAAATAATGTAGTTGTAGTACTTTGTCTTGTTTTTACTGGGGAAAAAATATTGTAAAATGTGTATTGTAAAAAAAATTTTTTTTTAATGCATTCCGTTTCTTCCATAACATATTTGTGTTCCTTTGCAACACACTTTCAGATCAGATTAACCAATTACCACCCAATCAGCGGGCAGAGAAAAAGTTACCTGGGTAAATTTGGAGCTATTACACAGAATCTCTAAATTTTGATTGATTGACAAGGCAAACAAACCAAAACAGAGCACTTATGAAGCTTAAATCATACATTTGTGCAATGTATTCATAATTTGTTGCATAATAAAAAAAAAAAAAGTATATTTTACATTTTCCTCGTGTTTCTACATGCAAGTAGATGGGTCATGACCATCCGACCCGAACAGCTAGGCGGGTCAGCACCATCCGACCAAAACAACTAGGTGGGTCAGCACCATCCGATCCAGACAGCTAGGTGGGTCAGCATCATCCGATCCAAACAGCTTTTCCAAAACATATTCAACGTACTCAACGTATGGTTTATGTACGTTTTTTTGATAAAACTAAGATAGGTCTTTCAAAACAAGTAAGCACATATAGATTATTACATTAGGGAACTCAGTGCAGAGCTTAGAGCTATAACGTAGGTCTATGGAAAATGAATTGGTGTAGTATGACCTAAAGCTATTTGTGTTGCTTTGTTGTAAATAGTGCGCAAAAAGGGGGGGGGGGAGGGGGGGGGGAGGGGGGGGGGGGGGGGGGGTAGGACCGGTGCAAATAAAAATGTTGTATAACAAAAATGTACGTCCCATGGCAAGCAAACGGAAAAAAAGGTATCGTCACATGGCTTGTCGCGACAAATAAAGTACCTGTCTCATGCCATTTTGCACCATTCCCAATGCCCAGATAAATATTGCCTGGTCCATAAGCACCCTCCTTACCAAATGAGGTTTGCTGCAACCTTGCAGCGAACAATTTTGTTCACCATAACACAGCGAACAATTTTGTTCACCATAACAATTCTTAATTGTTCGCCAATGTTCGCCACTAGCGGTGATGTTGACGCAAACATTATGGTAATCTTTGGCGAATTTGCCTCAAAGTCGCCAAAAAGCTATACATTCGCCAGAAACATTTGTTTATTTGGAACATTCACCATGACATCACCACAAACTTACTTGTGTTTTGTTCGTCACAACATTGCGACAAATTTTACCAATCCGATTATTTTGTTTATTGCACGCCGTAACATCACCACTACCTTTTAAATTCAGATTGCCGTTTGTTTAATCACAGAACATCACAACAAACTTTTCGATTCTGATCTGCTGTATCTGAAGACTCTGTTAGCCAAATCATCGTCGCAAAACTTCGACTCTATACAGAATTTTATTATTTCCAGTTACTTACTACTAAAGTGAAATTTGCATTTTATGTCAAAGGACGTACCACTTGAACAAGTAATTTAGCCAAGTGTATTCGTGGAACCATATTTTTAAACATTTATTTAATTGTGTTCATTGCAAGAACATTTTTAAATACCAAACACCATGATAACTCCAGCATTTATAACCAGAACAATTAAAATTGTATCCCAAGTGCAAAATAATATGGCAGTATGACCTCAATAGGTAGATGTGTGTATATATACGTTTGTTTGTTTGTCTAGGGTCTGGTGCTGATTCTAAGATAGCCAGGCACCATTGGTGCCTATTGGACTGCTACAGTTAGTGACATGTTCATGAAAACGGGAGTAATGCAGAAATGACAGCACACGACATCTCCATGAAAATGGGAGTAATGCAGAAATGACAGTGCTCAACATCTCCATGAAAATGAGAGTAATGCAGAAATGACAGCGCTTGACATCTCCATGAACATGGGAGTAGTGAGAAATGACAGCGCTCGACATCTTCATGAAAATGGGAGTAATGCAGAAATGACAACGCTCGACAACTCCATGAAAATTAGAGTAATGCAGAAATGACAGCGTTCGACATCTCCATGAAAATGCAGAAATGAGATTGCTCAACCGTACTCGATATCTCGATATCTCCATGAAAATTGGAGTAATGCAGAAATTACAGTGCTCGACATTTCCATGCAAATGAGAGTAATGCAGAAATGACAGTGCTCGACATCGCCATGAAAATAATTAATGCAAAAATGACAGCGTAAAAATGGGAGCAATGCAGAAATGACTGCACTCGACATCTCCATGAAAATGTGAGTAATGCAGAAATGACAACACTCGACAACTCCATGAACATTGGAGTAATGACAGTACTCAACAGCGCTCGATATCTCCATACAAATGAGAGTAATACAGAAATGACAGTGCTCGACATCTCCATACAAATAGGAGTTATATAGAAATGACAGTGCTCGACATCTCCATACAAATAGGAGTTATATAGAAATGACAGTGGTCGACATCTCCATGAAAATGGGAGTAATGTAGGAATAACAGCACTCGACATCTCCATGCAAAAGGGAGTAATGTAAGAATGACAGCACTCGACATATCAATTAAAATGTGAGTAATGCGGAATGACAGCGCTCGACATCTCCATGAAAATGAGAGTAATGTAGGAATGACAGCACTCGACATCTCCATGCAAATAGGAGTAATGTAGTAATGACAACACTCGACATCTCCATTAAAATGGGAGTAATGCGGAATGACAGCGCTCGACATCTCCATGAAAATGAGAAGAATTTGACTTAAAAAAGTGTACGTCTCATGGCAAGCTAGCGGAAAAAATATCGTCCCATGGTTTGTCGCGACAAAAAGTACCTGTCCCATGCCATTTTGCACCGGTCCCAACCCCCCAATAAATATTGCCTGGTCCCTAACGCTGAAGCCGACGCACACTGCGACTACGAAAAACCCAGTATGCTTCAGGTTTGTTACATTTCATTCTTTCATTAATACTTTTTATATTAAAAATTAGCGATCAGCGCATTTCCTCTTTTTTTGTTATAATTTGATGTAAATACTAGGCGTACCTTAGCGTGACTCTGTGTGCCTCAATGTAACCTCGGCATACAGCTGCATAACGCAGAGGTGCATAGTGTGCATCAGTATACCTCAGTGTGCCTCAGTGTACCTCAGTGTGCCTTAGTGTATCTCAGTGTACCTCAGTGTGCCTCAGTATCCTAAGTGTGCATCAGTGTGCATCAGTGTGCATCAGTGTGCATCAGTGTACCTCAGTGTACCTCAGTATACCTCAGTATACCTCAGTGTGACTTAGTGTATCTCAGTGTACATCAGTGTACCCCAGTGTAACTCAGTATGCCTAAGTGCCCATCAGTATATCTCAGTGTGCCTCAGTGTACCTCAGTGGTGCCTTAGTGTATCTCAGTGTACCTCAGTGTGCCTCAGTATCCTAAGTGTGCCTCAGTGTTCATCAGTGTACCTCAGTGTGCCTCGGTATACCTCAGTGTGCTTTAGTGTACATCAGTATATATCAGTGTGCCTAAGTGCACCTTAGTGTACCTCAATGTGCCTTAGTGTAACTCTGAGTGTCTCAGTGAGCCTCAGTGTGCTTCGGTGTATCACAGTGTGCCCATTGTACCTCAGTGTGCCTCAGTGTACCTCAGTGTACCTTAGCTTACCTCTGTGTGCCCTAGTGTACATCAGTGTATCTCAGTGTGCCTCAGTGTGCCTCAGTGCACCTCAGTGCACCTCAGTGTACCTCAGTGTACATCAGTGTATATCGGTGCCTCATTGTGCCATTGTACCTCAGTGTTCCTCAGTGTAACGCTAAGTGCCTCAGTGTAACTCAGTGTGCCTTAGTGTACCTCAGTATGCACCAGTGTACATCAGTATATATCAGTGTGCCTCAATGTATCTCAGTGTACCTCAATGTGCCTTAGTGTACCTCAGTATATCCCAGTGTATATCAGTATAATCAGTGTATCTCAGCGTACATCAGTGTGCCTCAGCGTACCTCAGTGTACATCAGTGTACATCAATGTGCCTCAGCGTACCTCAGTGTACATCAGTGTACATCAATGTGCCTCAGCGTACCTCAGCGTACCTCAGCGTACATTGTGTAACTCAGTGTAAATCACTGTAACCAGTGTACCTCAGTGTACAAGTGTATCTCAGAGTGCCTCAGTGTGCCTCCACTGTACATCAGTGTACCTCAGTATGCCTTCACTGTACCTCACTGTACCTCAGTGTACCTCAGTGTACCCCAGGGTGCATCAGCGTACCTCAGTGAACATCAGTCTGCCATAGTGTTCCTCAGCGTACCTCAGCGTACCTCAGTGTACATCAGTGTACATCAATGTACATCAGTATACATCAGTGTGCCTCAGCGTAACCAAGTGTGCATGAGTGTGCCTCAGTGAATATCAATGTATCTCAATGTACATCAGTGTACCCCAGTGTGCCTCAGTGCACATCAGTGAACCCAGTGTGCATCAGTGTGCCTCAGTGAAAAGCAGTGTACCTCAGAGTACTCAGTGTACCCAAGGGTGTTTCATTGTACATCGGTGTACCTCAGTGTACATCAGTATACATCAGTGTACGACAGTGTGCCTCAGTGAACATCAGTGTACCTCAGTGTATCTCAGTGTGCCTCAGTGTGCCTCAGTGTGCCTCAGTGTACATCAGTGTAACCAACTGTGCATCAGTGTACATCGGTTTACCTCAGTGTACATCGGTGTACCTCAGTGGACATCAGTGTACCTCAGTGTACATCAGTGTAAATTAGTGTGGCTCAGTGTACCTCAGTGTATCTCAGAGTGCCTTAGTGTGCCTCCACTGTACATCAGTGTATCTCAGTGTACCTCAGTGTACCTCATTGTGCATCAGCGTACCTCAGCGTACCTCAGTGTACATCAGTGTACATCAGTGTACATCAGTGTGCCTTAGTGTGCCTCAGCGTACCTCAGCTTACCTCAGTATACATCAGTGTGCCTCAGCGTAACCAAGTGTGCATCAGTGTGCCTCAGTGAACATCCGTGTATCCCAGTGTACATCAGTGTACCTCAGTGTGCCTCAGTGCATATCAGTGTAACCCAGTGTGCATCAGTGTGCCTCAGTGTAAATCAGTGTACCCCAGTGTGCCTCAGAGTACCTCACTATGTCTCAGTGTACTCAGTGTACCCCAGGGTGCTTCATTGTACATCGGTGTACCTCAGTGTACATCAGTGTACCTCAGTGTACGTCAGTGTGCATCAGTGTACATCAGTGTACCTCAGTGTACCTCAGTGTGCCTCAGTGTGCCTCAGTACACATCAGTGTAACCAAGTGTGCTTCAGTGTTTCCCAGTGTGCATCAGTGTGGCTCAGTGAACATCAGTGTATTCCAGTGTACATCAGTGTACCTCAGTGTGCCTCAGTGCACATGACTATAACACAGTGTGCATCAGTGTGCCTTACTGAACGTCAGTGTATCTCAGTGTGCCTCAGTGTAGCCCAGGGTGCCTCATTGTACATCGGTTTACCTCAGTGTACATCGGTGTGCCTCAGTGTACCTCAGTGTACCTCAGTGTACATCAGTGTGCCTCAGCGTACCTCATTGTACATCAGTGTAACCAGTGTACTTCAGTGTACCTCGGTGTACCTCAGTGTGCCTCGGTGTGCCTTCACTGTACATCAGTGTACCTCAGTGTACATCTGTGTACCCCAGAGTGCATCCGCGTACCTCAGTGTACATCGATGTACATCAGTATGCCTCAGAGTACCTCAGCGTACCTCAGCGTACCTCAGCGCACATCATTATGCCTCAGCGTACCTCAGTGTAGCCAGTGTACCTCAGTGTGCCTCCACTGTGCATCTGTGTACCTCTGTGTACATCAGTGTGCCTCACTGTCCCTCAGTGTGCCTTTGTGTACCTCAGTATGCCACAGTCTCTATCAGTATACATCAGTGTGCCTCAGTGTGCCTCAGTGTGCCAGTGTACCTCGATGTACCTCACTGTGCCTCAGTGTATATCAGTGTAAAAGGGATGCATTATTGTGTCTCAGTGTACCTCAGTGTACCTCATTGTTCCTCAGTGTACATCAGTGTGCCTCAGTGTATCTCAAGTAACATCAGTGTGTTTCTGTGTGCCTCAGCGTACCTCAGTGTACCTCGGTGTACATCAGTGTAACCAGTGTACCTCGGTGTGCTTAATTGTGCCTCCACTGCACATCAGTGTACCTCAGTGTATCTCAGTGTACATATGTATACCCCAGGGTGCATCAGCGTACATCAGTGCGCCTCAACGTACCTAAGCGTACCTCAGTGTACATCAGTGTAACCAGTGTATCTCAGTGTACCTCAGTGTACATCAGTGTGCCTCAGTATGCCTCAGTGTTCCTCAGCGTACCTAAGCTTACCACAGCGTACATCAGTGTACATCAGTATACATCAGTGTGCCTCAGAGTACCTCAGCGTACCTCAGTGCACATCAATGTAACCAAGTGTGCCTCAGTGTGCCTCCACTGTACAACAGTGTACCTCGGTGTACCGCAGTGTACATCAGTGTGCCTCAGTATGCCTCAGTGTTCCTCAGCGTACCTAAGCTTACCTCAGCGTACCTCAGTGTACATCAGTATACATCAGTGTGCCTCAGCGTACCTCAGCGTACCTCAGCGTACCTCAGCGTACCTCAGTGCACATCAATGTAACCAAGTGTGCATCAGTGTGCCTCAGTGCACATCAGTGTAACCCAGTTTGCAATAGTTGCCTCAGTGAACGTCAGTGTACCTCAGTGTGCCTCAGTGTACATCACTGTGCCTCGCTGTACCTCAGTGTATCCCAGAGTGCCTCAATGTACATCGTTGTACCTCAGTATACATCAGTGTGCCTCAGTGTGCCCCAGTGTACCTCATGTACCTCATGGTGCCTCAGTGTACATCACGGTAAAAAGGGTGCATTAGTGTGCCTCAGTGTACCTCAGTGTACCTCACTGGTCCTCAGTGTACATCAGTGTGCCTCAGTGTACCTCAGTGTACATCACTTTGCTTCAGTGTGCCTCATTGTACCTCAGTGTACCTCAGTGTACATCAATGTACCTCTGTGTACCTCAGCGTACATCAGTGCGCCTCAGCGTACCTCAGTGTACATCAGTGTGCCTCAGCTTACCTCAGCGTACCTCAGTGTATATCGGTGTATATCAGTGTACCTCAATGTACCTCGGTGTGCCTCAGTGTGCCTCAACTGTACATCAGTGTACCTCAGTGTACATCTGTGTACCCAGGATGCATCAGCGTACCTCGATGTACATATGTGTACATCAGTGTAACCAGTGTACCTCAGTGTACTTCAGTGGGCCTCAGTGTGCCTCCACTGTACATCAGTGTACCTCAGTGTACATCAGTGTGCCTCAGTGTGCCTTAACGTACCTCAGCGTACCTCAGTGTACATCAGTGTACATCAGTGTACATTTGTATACCCCAGGGTGCATCAGCGTACCTCAGTGTACATCAGTGTACATCAGTACATCAATGTACCTCAGCGTACTTCAGCGTACCTCAGTGTACATCAGTGTAACCACTGTACAGCAGTGTACCTCAGTGTACATGAGTGTGCCTCAGTGTGCCTCAGCGTACTTAAGCGTACCTCAGCGTACATCAGTGTACATCATTATACATCAGTGTGCCTCAGCGTACCTCAGCGTACCTCAGCGCACATCAGTGTAACCAAGTGTGCATCAGTGTGCGTCAGTGCACATCAGTGTAACCCAGTTTGCAGTAGTGCATCGGTGTACATCAATTTCCCTCATTGTACCACAGAGTGCCTCATTGTACATCGGTGTACCTCAGTATACATCAGTGTGCCTCAGTGTGCCAAAGTGTACCTCAGTGTACCTTATTGTGCCTCAGTGTACATAAGTATAAAAGGGTCATTAGTGTGCCTCAGTGTACCTCAGTGTATCTCATTGGTCCTCAGTGTGTCTCAGTATGTCTCAGTGTACCTCAGTGTACATCAGTTTGCTTCAGTGTGCCTCAGTGTTGCTTAGTGTACCTCAGTGTACATCAATGTACCTCGGTATACCTCAGCTAACATCAGTGTGCCTCAGCGTACCTCAGTGTACATCAGCGTGCCTCATTGTTCCTCAGCGTACCTCAGTGTACATCAGTATACATCAGTGTGCCTCAGCGTACCTCAGTGTACATCGGTGTACATCAGTGTACCTCAGTGTACCTCAGTGTACATCAGTGTCCCTCAGTTTGCCTTAACGTTCCTCAGAGTACCTCAGCAAGCATCCGTGTAACCAAGTGTGCATCAGTGTGCATCAGTGTGCCTCAGTGAACATCAGTGAAGCTCAATGTACCTCAGTGTGTCTTAGTGTACCTCAGTATGCCCCCCCCCCCACCAGCGTATATCAGTTTACATCAGTGTGCCTCAGTGTGCCCCAGTGTACCTCAGTTTACCTCATTGTGCCTCAGTGTACATCAGTGTAAAGATGGTGCATTAGTGTGTCTCGGACTACCTCAGTGTACCTCAGTGTACCTCAGTGTGCCTCAGTGTGCCTCAGTGTGCCTCAGTGTACCTCAGTGTACCTCAGTGTACCTCAGTGTGCCTCAGTGTACCTCAGTGTACCTCAGTGTACATCAGTGTGCCTCAGCGTACCTCATTGTACATCAGTGTAACCAGTGTACTTCAGTGTACCTCGGTGTACCTCAGTGTGCCTCGGTGTGCCTTCACTGTACATCAGTGTACCTCAGTGTACATCTGTGTACCCCAGAGTGCATCCGCGTACCTCAGTGTACATCGATGTACATCAGTATGCCTCAGAGTACCTCAGCGTACCTCAGCGTACCTCAGCGCACATCATTATGCCTCAGCGTACCTCAGTGTAGCCAGTGTACCTCAGTGTACCTCAGTGTGCCTCCACTGTGCATCTGTGTACCTCTGTGTACATCAGTGTGTTTCAGTGCACATCAGTGTAACCCTGATTTGTGATCACGAACGATATGGTTATATTTGAACAAGAACATGTAAAACATAACATATGTTTAAATAAATAAAGTGAGTCACTAAATCAAACGGCAAAACTTCCGCTGATCCCTCTAAACCAGTTAACGAGTTGTTTTGTGTTTTTCAATTTGTGTAAGAGGAAGTTAGCAGGTTGAACTGTATGAACTGTTAAGCTATAGCACATTTACCTGGTTATGTACGCAGGTATACATATTGGAAATCGTGTAACTTTTACTACAACAAAGTTTAACGTGTATGTATCGATCAATGTTTACATGAGGTATGAAGGCCATGTAGTTATGAGGTATGAATGATTATATAGTTAATACTGAAGTCAAACAGACCGCATCACATACCGGAAATATATGCATACAAGTTATACTACACAACTACAACTACAAAATCGTTCGACAGAAACTGCTTACTTTGTGGCATATATCTGCATGAATTAAGAACTTTAAAATATAGCAGGTAAGCATAATGTCAAGGAACGATACAGTAACGGAATTCCATGCATTAAGGAAACGTTTAGTGGAAAAAAGGTCGTTATTTGTGGACCCGGATTTTCCGCCGGATGTTAAGTCACTCAGCTACAGTGGGTCACTAAGTAGAAATATCTCGGTCCGGAAAATAGAATGGAAACGACCAACGGTGAGTAATATATTTATGTTCAGCAGTATAGATAATATAATTATATGTGTATTCTACTGTTCCCGAGAGTGTCACAATATAATTATATGTGTATTCTACTGTTCCTGCGAGTGTCACTTCATCTACGACTTCTACTGTGGCTGCGAGTATCACTTCATCTACGACTTCTACTGTTGCTGCAAGTGTCACTTCATCTACGACTTCTACTGTTGCTGCGAATGTCACTTCATCTACGACGTCTACTGTTGCTGCGAATGTCACTTCATCTACGACTTCTACTGTTGCTGCGAATGTCACTTCATCTACGACTTCTACTGTTGCTGCGAGTGTCACTTCATCTACGACTTCTACTGTTGCTGCAAATGTCACTTCATCTACGACTTCTACTGTTGCTGCGAATGTCACTTCATCTACGACTTCTACTGTTGCTGCGAATGTCACTACATCTACGACTTCTACTGTTGCTGCGAGTGTCACTTCATCTACGACTTCTACTGTTGCTGCAAATGTCACTTCATCTACGACTTCTACTGTTAATGCGAATGTCACTTCATCTACGGCTTCTTAGTTCTACTGTTGCTGCGAATGTCACTTCAACTGTGACTTCTACTTTTGCTGCGATCGATTGATACTGCGATCGATTGTTACTGCTTCTGCAACTACTGCTGATACTGCGATCGAGTGTTACCGCTTCTGCAACTACTACTGATACTGCGATCGATTGTTACCGCTTCTGCAACTTCTACTGATTCTGCGATCGGGTGTTACTGCTTCTTCAACTACTGCTGATACTGCGATCGAGTGTTACCGCTTCTGCAACTACTGCTGATACTGCGATCGACTGTTACCGCTTCTGCAACTTCTACTGATTCTGCGATCGGGTGTTACTGCTTCTGCAACTACTGCTGATACTGCGATCAAGTGTTACCGCTTCTGCAACTATTTGTGTTGATGCGATCGGGTGTTACTGCTTCTATAACTGCAGCTGATACTGCGATCGATTGTTAGCTCTTCTGTAACTACTACTGATGCTGCGATCGATTGTTACGTATACTGTTTCTGCAACTTCTGCTGTGGCTGCGATCGGGTGTTACTGCTTCTGCAACTACTGCTGATACTGCGATCGATTGTTACCGCTTCTGCAACTACCACTGATGCTGCGATCGAGTGTTACTGCGTCTGCCACTGCTACTCTGTAACTACTACTGATGCTGCGTCTGCCACTATTACTCTGCAACTACTACTGATGCTGCGATCGAGTGTTACTGCGTCTGCCACTGCTACTCTGTAACTACTACTGATGCTGCGTCTGCCACTATTACTCTGCAACTACTACTGATGCTGCGATCGATTTTTACTGCGTCTGCCACTACTACTCTGTAACTACCACTGATGCTGCGATAGAGTGTTATTGCGTCTGCCACTACTACTACGATGCTGCGATAGAGTGTTACTGCGTCTGCCACTACTACTACTACGATGCTGCGATAGAGTGTTACTGCGTCTGCCACTACTACTACTACGATGCTGCGATAGAGTGTTACTGCGTCTGCCACTACTACTACTACGATGCTGCGATAGAGTGTTACTGCGTCTGCCACTACTACTCTCAATTACTACGATGCTGCGATACAGTGTAACTGCTTCTGCTTCTACTACTGATGCTGAGTTTGATACTTTTGCTGCGGTGCTACTTTGTTGCAGCTGCTTCTATGAATGCTTCTGTTTGTGCAAATAGTACTGATGCTGTAAATGATACTGTTGTTTCTGCGAATGCTTCTGTTCATGGTGTCGATAATGCGTCTATTACTACTTCTGCAGATGACGATGTTTATTATTAGTATGTGCTTATGTTGCTTTCCTGACGATGATGATGAGGAGGAGGAGGAGGGTGAGGTTGGCTTAAGAAATAACTTTATATATACTATTATACTTTCATTATCAAATATGTTTATAAACTCGGTGTGCATAAGAGAGTAATATATGAGTTGTTTTTCATCTAATTCGCCGTACTTACTAATACATATGCATGATAAAAGTATCTAAAGCAAATATGAAGTGTTCTTTGCCCGCAATTCCAAACTGCACTCAGCTAGATCGAATATCGCACGCGTTCACGTAAAATATAAATTTGTAAAGAATATGCAGGAAGTTGTCGAACCATGTGTGTTTAGATCTTATCTCAGTGCAAAATATTAGTGGGCTAAGGAATGAATCACCCACCCAACCGTATAACGCACTATTTTAGCACTATTCGAATGTACATGAAGTAAATTTCATTAATTTTATGAATTATATTTACCTGACATATTGATAGGATAGTAAAGTACTCGTAACCGGCGACCTGTGTGCATAAAACGTGTCTATCGCCCAATCTGTGAACATGAAGATTGACACATGATGATATATTTTAACAATAACCTTGAAAGTTGTTTATCACTCGTATCTTTTTTGGCGTAGTAGTTTCATACCTCTGTGTTAGAGTGTGTTGTTTCATTTATAAATTATCACAAATCGAGCTTTTAAGAAATGATGTTTTTGTTTATGTAATGTAATTATTTCCATATAATCCGATTGTCTTACATGTATCATGTTTTATTATACCTCAGGCCACCCTTAAACATATTTATGTTTGCCCTCTCCGGACCCTAATTTCAAATTTTGGGTCGGTAGGTAGGCAAATACTTTTATTTAAAAAATAAAAATCTAACAGTCTCACAAAAGAAATGCCATTTTTAATCAGTAGTGAACTGGCATGTATTTATAAATGAAAATCAATACACAGTTTTCAAAACAAGAACGCCAAATTGCCCCCATTCGCTGACCTTATGACCGTGTACATGGCAGACACTTGCAACAGTAAGTGGGTGCTACAAAAATGACTGGTAAGTTAAGAGAAGATTTTTCAATAAAGACTGGTAAGTTAAGAGAAGATTTTTCAATATGTTCCCCTATAAGACTATATAAAACTGTGACCCCAGGGCAGGGCAAATTAAACGCATGGTGACCATTCAAACAGGCTTGGCAGAGGACCATAAGCTTAATGTGTTAAAATACACGTTTAATGCTCTTTTGAAAATGTTCGTATTGGCGAGCATCAACGAGTATAATTATGCAGTTACAAAGAACGTCAGAATAATAATAAAAAAAACTGCACAGGAGCCAATTTATTAGGCTAATAAGCTATGATACATTCAAAATATTAGACCTCTAGCTCTTGTAGCTTCATAAAATAAATATTGTCCTATATAACTCTATCTAAAACTATGACCCCAGGGCGGAGCCAGATATGACCAGATCTATATGACCCAGGTTCCCCATTTGATTTTCTTTGTTAGAGGGCATAAGCTTATACTGCATTGTGGTTTCAGAGAGGATTTGTTAAAGTTTTAAGTGTGACCTTATGGAACATGCAACATATTAGACCTCTAGTTCTAACTTGTAGTTTCCGAGAAGAATATTTTTTATAGATTGTCCTATATGACTCTTATGTAAAATCTGTGACCCATGAGGCGTCATCATTTGAATAACATTGGTATGGTACAGGACTAAGCTAATGTTATATGCAATACGTTGTGGTTTCTGAAAGAACATTTTTTAAAGTGTTTTCCATGTAAAGTTTTTTCCTATATAGGTCCATGTAAAGTGTTTTCCTATATAGGTCCATGTAAAGTGTTTTCCTATATAGGTCCATGTAAAGTGTGTTCCTATATAGGTCCATGTAAAGTGTTTTCCTATATAGGTCCATGTAAAGTGTGTTCCTATGTAAAGCATCTCAAATTTGATAACACTATTAACACCTAACTCGAATGACTTTGTGGGATAGATATTAAAGCTAGGTTTAAGCTTTTTTTATACTGTGTTTGTTTTCAAGACATAATTTCTGTTTAAACCATTAAAAAAATGACGTTGTGTGGCAATCCCTGAAAACAGGCAACGTTCGTGTTGTGGAAAAAAGCATTCAACGTGTTTGGCGTTGGTATTTTCTCAGAAAATTTAGTAAAATAGATTAAAAGGTGTTGCGTGTAAAAATAATTAAAGAACAGGGTACACGTGTCTGACTCTGAAAAAACAAACATGCCAAGTTACATTAGGTTTTCTACACACTCGCTAGTTCATTTATAAAATAACTATTAATTAATTTGATTAACAAAACGTTGATGATTTAGTTAATTTAAGTAAATACCATAAAGCAACTGTTATTAAGTGCATACTTGTTGTTTCTTTAACAGTTATAAGACATGGAAGAGGTATATACCGACTGGTAGCAGGGCATGGGGCACTAACAAGGAGCGTCATGTTAGAATTCGAGACGACGTTGCGGTGGCCTTGTTTAAAGACTGGCGTAGTTGATTTTACTGATGCTATTTGTATCCGTGTGCATCATAAAAAATGTTCTCTGCTGAGACTTGAACAAACTGTTCAACTATGTTAACTACCGTAAAAAAAACACGTATGTTTTTCTTTTTTTTCAGAGTCTGGTAAGAAATCCAAAATTCGTGACGGCGACCGCAAAAAGGTCCGACTTGGATCAAGGCTCTCTTGGTATGCATTAAATTATATGTGATTAAAAAAAGTCTGATCATTACGTACATCAAAACATGACATTAATTAATTTATTCATTGGTTACGTGATATTATGCGCAACTCTGATATTTGACGACGTTTAATCATTTGGTGAAAGCAAAGGTTCGCCATGATAAGAATTTAAATTTAAAACACGTTTTGTTTTTCAGGTAAAATAGTAAATATTTCTGTTCACGCCTATAGAAAATGTATTGCACCACTAAAACATAGCAAATCTGTTCAGGTTTGAAAGATAGCTATTGTCTGAATTGCATCTTAAGAGTGTTTAAAGATGTATTGGGCCCAGAAAGAACACGGATATCAGTTAAGTTGAATTGAGGTGTTATGGCGCACCAACACCAAAATATTACTAGTATATGGCACCAACAGAAATGAATAGTTCAGGCCCACTCTCTACTTACATCCAGATAAAATATGCAAAATGGGCCGAGAACCTTCTCACCTGCAGAACGAGGGTTGCTGCAAATGATATTGTATATGTAGAGCCAGGTTCTGTAACTCGTGGTGTTATTTACCACAATTGTGGCCCCTTTTATACTTAAAACATTAAAGTTTGGTATGCATGCTGGTTAAATTTGTGTATGTAAGCTTGTATCACGAAAACTAATCTCACATAATGCGTTAAAACGTCACACATGTCGTTGGCATCATTGGACAACATCGAAGAGCCAGCTATAACTCATGCTTTTATGTTAACAAAAGTATCGCCCCATTTATACTTATACACATTTGGTTAATGTTTTGTATGTAAGCTTATATCTTGAATACATCACATACTGTGTTGGAACTTTACACATACAAACAAACCTCGGCATTATTAGACAACATCATACCTCGGGATCTATAACTCGTGCTTTAAAACCCGGGTCTGACCCCTGGGTAAAGCGGGCATGGTACAATTGTCAAATTTTCGAAAATGCACATTACAGCTACAGTTTTCAAAATTGTAATGGAAGTTATTTGCATTCTTATTGTTTCCTTGTAACCTAAACTCCTTCTACGGCAATTACAAGAGTGTGTTCATATATGACACAGTGGTTGACTATACACAGTGGCTGACTGTAGAATGTGTACATGACACAGTGGTTGACTATAGAATGTGTACATGACACAGTGGTTGACTAAAGAATATGTACATGACACAGTGGTTGACTATAGAATGTGTACATGACAGCAAGTGCGGATATCTGCGATGGGCCCCATCGACTTTTCTACTTTCACTTTTGTACACACACAATTTTGACAATTGTGTGTGTGTGTGTGTGTGTGTGTGTGTTCGTGCGTGCGTGCGTGCGTGCGTGCGTGTGTGTTGTCATGAGTTGAGCGGAGTTATACGGCATTTTGGTTACAAAAACTCGCCGGGAAAGTGTAGGTCGTTCCGGATACCTACATGTATGTCAAAGCAAATGTTTCATGGCTCTACGGTTGGTACATACTACGGTTGGTACATACCACGGTTGGTACATACTACGGTTGGTACATACCACGGTTGGTACATACTACGGTTGGTACATACCACGGTTGGTACATACCACGGTTGGTACATACTATGGTTGGTACATACCACGGTTGGTACATACTACGGTTGGTACATACCACGGTTGGTACATACTTCCATGATGATTCATGGCTCTACGGTTGGTACATACTACGGTTGGTACATACCACGGTTGGTACATACTACGGTTGGTACATACCACGGTTGGTACATACCACCATGATGATTCATGGCTCTACGGTTGGTACATACCACGGTTGGTACATACTACGGTTGGTACATACCACGGTCGGTACATACTATGGTTGGTACATACCACGGTTGGTACATACTACGGTTGGTACATACCACGGTTGGTACATACTACGGTTGGTACATACCACGGTTGGTACATACCACGGTCATACTACGGTTGGTACATACCACGGTTGGTACATACCACGGTTGGTACATACTTCCATGATGATTCATGGCTCTACGGTTGGTACATACCACGGTTGGTACATACTACGGTTGGTACATACCACGGTTGGTACATACCACCATGGTGATTCATACTCATACGAGTCGTTGACACCCCCCCCCCCCCCCCCCCCCCCCCCCCCCCCCCCCCCCCCCCCCCCCCCCCCAGTTCCCCCCCCCCCCCCCACCCCCCCCCCCCCCCCCCCCCCCCCCCCCCCCCACCCCCCCCCCCCCCACCCCCCCCCCCCCCCCCCCCCCCCCCCCTTTGTGATTTACCCCCCCCCCCCCCCCCCCCCCCCCCCCCCCCCCCCCCCCTTACCCCCCCCCCCCCCCCCCCCCCCCCCCCCCCCCCCCCCCCCCCCCCCCCCCCCCCCCCCCCAGTCCCCCCCCCCCCCCCCCTCCCCCCCCGC
>JAWPHD010006975.1:0-136187 GCA_037043455.1 Cyrtodaria siliqua
CGAAACAGAAACAGAGCTTCACTGTTCTTCATTAACAATTCAATGTTCTCCTTGTTTTTTCTATAATATGTTAAACACGTTTAAATAAAATATTAAACAATGAAGTGTTTGCTGCAAAAAAAAAAATGAAGGAGAAGCCCCTACGATTTGCAAGTTGTAATATTATATTCTAAAAAAGATTGTTAAACAAGAGTTTTGCTGTCAAGATAAATTGTTAAACAAGGTGTTCACTATCGTATATAATCTTCGCTTACAACACTGGCTAGCGAACTTACAACCCCAATAACTTCATTGATATTGGAAAGCGGACACTCACTGTTGTACCATACAAAGAGCACAAATACGAAACGTAATGGAGCTGGTGTTGACTAGATACAAAAAGTGTCTAGTATTGTGCGATATTTTTTACACATTGCAGAATTCAACTAGGGTCAAAGATGATACAATACAACGACAACAATACAGTGTTTGTACAACTGATAATTATAATAGTCAAAACCAACAATGAAACACTTGAGCATCTAGCCTCCTATGTGTTATTTTCTAATCAAAGATACAATTATCTTAGTATACTTTCTAGCATTTCGTTTGTTTATATTCATTACATAAATGATATATAATTGTTACACTTATATTGCCTAGGAGGAAAATAAATTATTAAATTAATAATGTTATTTATACATTTAAGTTTTAAAAAATGTGATAGAAACCAGATTTTAAATACTGTTATTTTGGGGTGGTGACTGAAAAACCAAATATTGTCCATGAGGTATAGTGCGAATTTATTTTGTATATTCTTTAAACGTGCTATATCGTTTGTTAAGAACTAGTACTGGGTTGAATCGTTGTTAGCTATTTTCACAATTTCTCGGCAATATTTAAATTTACCTTGTCGGACTTGAAATGTGGGTTATATGAATTATGCCTAACTGCGTTCCATAACTTATACTATAAACATTATCTCTTAAATCTTATTGATGATTGGAGATTGAAATGTAAGGATTTAAGGTAAATGGTTTGTTTAAGGCAAGAGTGAAAATACAGACACGTTTTTGAGCATCACCAATATTACATATTGGATATTTCGTTGCCCCACCCATAATAACATTATATAATAAAGCTTACTTATGGTTAGCGCATTAATTAGACTTTTTCCTAAAATTGGATTCGACAAACTGGAATTAACTGCGGTCTGAGGAACGAACATGTGCGAGTGTGCGTGTGTGTGTTAAAGCACACGAGTTAGTGATATGTTTTGTGAAATAATTCGTACCGGTTTTTGATCACCTAAATAAGTCATGATATTGTTGACTGTTATCGATGTAATATACATAATACATTTCTATAAATTATCTGAGGTAAATAGCAAAGCACCTTCTCGTTTGAATGATATATACATGTATACCGACAGTTTAGAGTTATCGCTATTTTTTTAAATTTTAGTTGTATCAAGTGTTATTATATATATATATTAATAGTGTAAGCTTTTTATCAAATGGTACATATGGGCTAGGAAACCAATCCTTTGCTTCTTTTATAATGAAGGTACGCAAATATTTATTTTAAATATCTTAAAAGAATATCACATACCTCCGCTAGTAAAAAGCCGCGAGAAATCCAACGACAAGCAGCGCTGTAGAAAACATTTTTCTTTCTCCGTTAGGTGGGTACTTTGATTGCACAAGATCACCGCTCTGCAAGACGGCGGTAGTTCCGTGGATTTTATACCATGTGTTGGTGACCTGCTGCTATGGCAATAGACCTAAATAACAGTAAACATGGTTTGCTTTGTCGGCATATTATATTCATAACTGACAGGCACATTCTTATCGCATTTTGAGGGTGCTACCAAGGCCTAAACAAATGAGATATTATTTCTCGATAGGGGTACGCTTACACACCATCCATGTAACATAATGTAATATAATATTTGCATATACATAACTTCATAAACGGACTTGCATTGGACTCCGAGTGAGATGAGGTGAGTAATGTACAATGCTTACTGGTATTTATATGTTACTATAAATATTTGGTGTGTTACAGCGCGAAATATTCTAGTAATGTCTTTGTAATCTTAACTGTATGTATTGGATGAGGTACGGGTGTATCACCTTCAAACAAATACATATCGGAAAATTGCAACTGCATCGATGGGAAGTTAAACAATGTGTTTTATTCGTGGAGGTAGCATAGATAGGTAAAATGCTATAAAATATAATTTTCACGAATGGACGGTTTATCAACTGAAGCCAGTCCAATGGGAACACAATGGTAACAGTCTAGCATTTGGGGTAGTATTGCGCGCAGGAACGATCACTAGGCAGGCGAGTGATATGAATATATCGAAGAGGCAATATCGTGTATGTATATAAGAAAGAAACAATTGCATAAATAGATTTCAAGGTGAACTGGTGTTTAGGGGTGCAAGTTTACATCATAACAGGTGTCATGAATAAATAACGTTAAAAGTGATTGTGATATTTGTTTAACCAAAACTAAAACACGAATTTAAACAAATGTAAGTTGCAGCTGTGTGTTATGGGTGGCTCATGTACGGGCCTCAATATGGCAACCATGTGTTTGCATTGAAACTTTTAAAACTGCATTAATTACGTTTTGTATTATACCTCTGAACCTTAATCCAAGGATACCGCACACATGGAGATGTCAGGTAAAATTACTTTCAACGATAGAGTCTCTCATGACATTATCGTCAATATGTTTTATGGTATTATAGTCAAACATGTTTAACGATTCAGTCCATGATTATGATTGTTTATTAAGGGGCTGTATTAATTACCAGAAAGAGGACGTTAAGTAAAGTAATATTTAGACCAAAAACATTTAAATGTTTACACATCAATATATAGTATTAAATATTATTTAGAATATATATTAAGGAGCAAAACAAAATAACAGTGGTTTATGCTGTTATTCATGGTACATGCAATCTCTCTTGTTAAAAATCTAGATATTGTTCGCATCATTGGTTGCTGGTAAAATAGGGCGCGTGCTCTTAGGACTAACCAGGTTAAGCGTCGGAAATGCAGTAACCTAGACGCTCGGTTTATTTAAAAATCATATCTTGTAAGTATATACGGGTACCGTTCAACTGTAAAACATCAAACACATGTTAAACCGTTGATCTATTTTTCAACATGAATTCAGATGTGTTACTTTATTAATTAAGCTATGTACATGTTATACAAATAGAAACACTATTACAGTTATTCAAACAGGATAATACGGAGGTTATGAAAAAATGCAGTCCATTTAAGCTACATGTGACCAGTAGGCCATATTGCCTTACTGACCGTTCCAAGTCGGTAACACTCTTTGTGTTTGTGTATTCCATTTTTGGGTATATTTAATGCTGCACTGTATTTGTGGTACAGTGCGGGCCTACGATGCCATTGCGTTTGGGTGCTTTGGTTTATTGGGATGCAATATAGTGTAAGAGTGAGTTTACGGTCATTCCTAGAACCTGGTTTAACGCGCGCCCCCCCCCCCCGACCCCCCTACCCCCCAGAGGCTTGTTTGCCACTGACCGTTCCAAGGCATATTGTCTACTATTTTGTGTTGTTGATATCTTGCCCTTTCTTCGTCTTAACGTTTGTTCTTTGTTTCTGTGTGATTTTGTGTGTGTTTATGGTTGACTTTCGTCCTTGAATGCTACTTTTCCGGTTCGACTTTTATATTTACCTTTTAAAGGGTCATTTTTATCATTTGAAGTTCACTGTATATCGCTAGAGTATGATAATATTGTAATATCTAACAATGCCATGTCTGAGAATGGTACGGCCGCGAGTAATAGACGAGCATGTATATACCAACTTTGGTTGTAATATGTGCGGATGACAACGACTGGAATGCTATACCAAGATTCAATTGGTATATAAGCTGAGTAGATAAGGTGTTCTGTAGAGAGTGGATACTTCTGTTTTCTGATATAATCGCGGTAAAGGAGAATCATTTTTTATCAACAGTCATATCTTACATAAATAACCAGGGCCTTGCTAAAGAAAAACTGATTCATTACAAAAAACATGGATTTAGAATCTAGATTTAACATACCGTACATACGGGGATCTCGGGGTATCATGCACTCGTAAAACATTAAACAAAACTATATTAAATTGTCAATATTAATTCCGATGTGTTACTTCATTAAGGTATTCAATTTTACACATGTAAATAGAACACACCCTTGATACTTGTTAAGACTTTGATTCTAAAGATTTGAAGAGTTTATTTTCTATAGAATAATTAATGAACAGCGTTCAAGCCAAAAGACATCTTGCGCCCAAAGCCCAATATATTTTGGATTGCCCTACTTGTAACGTGATACCTAACACTTCCCAGTGAGTTTACCTAATGTGCACTTAATGTTCTCTGATCTGCAGCGTTCATAGTTGTTGCAGTGAAAACGACTTATTGACACATACTGATCACTATGATCCCTATCATTACGGAAATGTACTATTAAAGGCACACTACTTGAAATGTTGATAACATATTTAAACGCTGTGTGTGTAAACACGCCACCAGTTACTCAGAGTTTGCAACATGTTACTGTAGGTTTAAATATAATATTGGTGTTATACAGCGAACAATTAATAGTAAACATATCTTGAACTATTAAAATAATAATTCATTATGACTTCAAGTGAAAATTTTCCTCTCGTATTCTTATGGTATATAATTTATGCAGGTTTTGTTTAAAAAAACTACAGAGACACTGAAATATTTATGGAACACTCGTCTCGTTTCACTTTAATAACCGTTTACGTATCTCAACGTAATAAAACAGTGTACATATAGTGGTTACTGAGATGTACCTAACCTATACTATTTCGGTATATTAGTTTGTAATTGTGTGGTTGCTGTAACGATGCCCTACACTGATTTATGTAAAAGTAGGTATAAAAGTCGAATAGGAAATGTAGCTTCCATAGAACACAGTCAGCCTAAGTCACGTATTATTTCATGCAAAAATACCGCTGGGAGTTAAAACCACACTCTTACCCTATTGGCATCTCAATAAAACGGAACAGTGCAAATAAAGAAATTCCAAACAGGCTACATTCTCCAAAAAGGCGTCATTAATTAGCAATATAATTATAACACATATATTATCATGTAAACATAAACAACAATCATAGAAAGCCACAAAGCAAGTACTCGTTGACTTGGCAATCCACAACAACAAGAGAACAAACAATTAAGGGTACAGGATAATAGCGAGGATTGTGCGCATATAAAATCGATTCAAGCTAACCAGTAGGCCTTATTGCCTACTGACCATTCCAAGTCGGTAACCCTGTCTTCACCACCCTTTCTGATGTTTTTTGTCTCTTTCATGGTAGTTTCTAATCCTTGTTTGCAGTACAGTGCGGACCTACGATGCCATTGCGTTCGGACGCTGTGGTTTCTATAGGACCCTATATATCATTTTGATTTAAGACAAATATCAAATGCTACCGTCCTTTGAGGTTATAGGATGTTTGCAACTGACCTTTCCAAGGCAATAGCTAATGCTTTGCGCTGTTCCTATTCTTAAAATCTGATTATTACCACACACGTACTGGAACTATGATTAGTAACTTCGTTGGTCTTCGTCATAACCTACTACTGAGTGCGTACATCAGATGCAAGTACATGATAACTAACAGTTCATCCCTAATCTTGACCATTTTAAACGAAATTTTCTGTCAGTCAATCCACTTATACTCGTCAGGTTATTTTGGCGCGCATTATATTGTTTAGTACATTTTCTAGCATTCACATTGTTGAGTGCATATATATAATTAAGCATAATTAAAGAGTCATTACTAATATACCACATATTTTAGTATATCACGGTTTTGAGTTCAATTGTAAACAATAATATCACGAGCCCGAAGTGCGAGTGAAATTATTGTTTACAATTGAACGACAAACCGTGATATAATATAGATAATTCACCGTAAACGATGTTCTATTTCTGTTCTAATACCCCTAAAATGTGAAAAAAACGCACACATCTGAAATCTTTCGCATTGCTTTGCTTACTCTCCTAACGTTGCATACGTTACAATGCGTAATGCGCAATGCGCAATGCTTATTCTCCTAACGTTGCAAAAATTACAGTGATATATCGTTCAATATAACGAGATATTTTAAACTAGGCTATATAGTGCGGGTGTATTAGAATGACATATTATATACAGTTCTATGACGTTCTATGACAGTATACCCACGGCTTTCTGGGGTCGATATTAATTCAGTATTTGGTTCAATATTTACTTCAGTAGTTCATTATAAATTTTAAAGAAATATTGTGAATATATTGGATGCTTTTTAACTAAAAATATATATTGTGAGCGAATTTCTTTTTCCAATTATTGTGCACATGTATATTAAAAGTAATATTGGATAACTTGGACCTTTGTGAATAAGTAAACCAGGTTAAACCTAAAATATAATTGGACTGAAAGAACATTTGGCAATTTAGATAACAGGGACACTTGAACCTATTATTTGGATTTTATTCTTAAATTTGATTTGAAAGAAATACTGGATCTAATTTATGTGTGTTATGTAAGTATATATGTATTTTCATTGAACTATTTAAATAAATGTGTTGATTATATTTTAAAATGTGTTGTTGCTGGTATTGCACTTCCTTCCAAGTTACATTTTGCCCGTAACAACTGATAGATGAACATTTGTTTAATATGTATACACACACGCACTCACACACACACGCAAGCACGCACGCACAAACGCAGGCAACCAAAAAACACAAATACAAATATTACACAGTAACACATCAAATAGATCAAGTATTCCTTTAAAATCAAATTAAGAATAAAATCCAAATAATCAACAAACCCACTCTTTGTGGTTTTAAGGTAGAATACCGCTTACGTCGATGCTATTGAGCGTTAAATATGTTACAAATTATATTACCTCTCATAAACAGACAAAATGAAACCGAGTCCGCTACTTGTCTCCCGTGTTTGTTTTACCCTTTTCAGTATTTATATTTATATATTCATGTGAATGTTTTCATTGAACTGTGTGTGACATTTCTGAAATGATAGTAGAATCTGAAAACCAAAAGAGGCTGGTATCGCAACCTTTCTGGTTATATGTGTTATAATGTGGTGTTCAATCTTTGTCACGGTGTCATGCTGGATACGCATATCTCTAAAAATATTAAATGTTTTACTTCTTTGATGTTACATTTATAAAATGTTGTCTAGCATTTGTATATCGTTCTTATCCGTTTTGGGAATTACTCCCTCTACTGCTGAAATGACCTCTAAAGAAACCGTTTGCTGAAATCCAGCGATAATGGCTTTGCAAAATATTTTCCATAATGTAAAATGAACTGTTTTGAAATCAGGGAAAAAATAGACGGGCTCAGAGATCAAAGATAATAATGATCTGTACTTTACTATATTTAGTAGTATGCGTTTGTACTTATTTCCTAGCAATCTAATTGTCATTTCACAACACCCTGTGTACCTTCAATCTGTTTCCCCCACAGCCGTTCGGTAACGGATTGGAGAATTTGTATGACACCGTTAATGACATATAATAAAAGCATACAGTTTTAAACATTGAACCTCCTGATAATAATCGTCAATACGTGTTATGCCTACTGGATACCTAGCCTTAATTTGTTTCGGCAAGTTAAAAAATACTTGCAAACTGTCAAATTAATCGAAAAGTGATAACGTCTATTTAAACAACATATTGCATGAAACATGATATCGATTGCGACAACGTGTCCCGTCTTTATAAATATTAAATGTAAAAGCTAACGATTTGATTATTGTTTCGTTGTCAGGGCTAGAACGCAGTAGGAGAGTAAAATAATATGGGGCAATTAATATTTGAATGGTTAGGCCTTGCTCAGACATCTGAAACTGACATCAGAAATAAACGGCAACACATCATACGCGTATTATTATCTGTATGGATAATGTGGCGTATCAATTTGCAGATAAACACGAAGAACACACAGTGAATAATATAATTGCACATGATTGTTAACATAATGACAAATCATAATCAGAGAACATCAAAAGGTTGTACTGATAAGTTGAACACTCCAATGTAATGTAATACCCGTGGTATTATTACTACTCGTAAGAAACTATTCATGTTATTAAATAATCCTCCATACTTTAATTGAATTTCGGGTCAGAAATCTGACAGTTTTATTCTGCAGTAGTTCATGCAATCTGGTACTTGACGAAATATGCGTTTAACTGCATGTCGATCATCTCAATAAGGTCGCATTGCAGCATAAAAACTGCAAGATTAAAACAAATCTGGATATGTTTCTCAATAAAATGTCAATACCCGTCAAATTTCACTTATATGGACTTATGACCAATCTCCAATCTCTATACAACTTTACCACACAGCCTTACCAAAGACAACTATGTTGCTTCTAGTATTCAACATTTGTATCTAAGGAAAATAATACGTGTTATTGTTGTTTGTTTTGAATGCGTGCTTCACTGTGTTCTGTAAAGTTTAACGTATTTTTTCCTGTTCGACGGTTATACCCACTTCTGTACCTTGCTCTATAATTTATAGTGATATCAAGACTGTTCACATTTTAAGGGAGTCTTGAATTAATTAGGCAGCTGTATAGTCTCTGTATGCCAACAACGTATCATGCATATGTCTTACTTGCAGAGATATCAATCTGCGCAGATAAGGTCAAATAAAGCGACCACTAGCGATTAGTTATTAGCCAATTTTATTCGCGCGTTTTTGTCATTCACATAAAGTCGACGATTTCATAAAGTATTGTTGTAAATAAACGTAACAACGCCACGTGTTGGTGCGCTCGTTACACTTGTTTGCTGCTTCCTGCTCACAAGTTAAAAGTAAGAAGTTAATATATGATTAACTTGAAAATATGTGTTATGAAAACCTCATGCAATCTCGCAACGTCTCTACAAAACCTTCCCAAACGTGAAGGGCGATTTCAAACTTCAATTTTTTCCTAGGCAGTGGAAATGTAGATCATAGCGTAGCGAATAAATTAGAAGCAGGCCGGGTGACCGAAACTAGCAGCCGTAGTGTCTGTAGACCATAACAAATATGATTTTCAGCAGTCTATGTATTGATCACTCTGAGATATAAAAGAACTGAAATAGAATATCCACACTACTTAAGACAATTGTATTCAATAAACATTAGTTCAAGGGCCGCTATTCAGCCGTTGCATGCTTTCTCAACCAATATGAACACAGGGACTTACTTTGGTAAAACAAGGAATGCATGTGTTTGAAATCACACCTACACACCTTTCAGCACACGGACGAAGTGCGGAAAAATGAACGAACGGCGCAATACCTTTCTTTTTAAACGGGTGCAGACAACCGAAAACGTATTCCTTGGGACATATACATCCGTGATTGAGAGGGTAAAGATACTGTGTTAAAAACGTTCTTGCCTTTCATCGTTGGCGTTCGAATCCCACTGGAATCTCGGCTTGTAAACGAGATTTCTATCTATTTCGGAGGTATACACTACTAGTTTGACCCAGGATTAATTTGGTGGTCGGCCTGGAACACAAACAAAAAAAGGAACGTCATATAGAGCCTTAGATATAATGGACAATGACGTTAAACACCGAACAAACTCATCAATTGGACTGAAACGTTAACCTCTCCTAGATGGTACAATTCCCTTGGGACTCCATAGCAAATTTTTCTTTTATCACAAACAACGTTGCTCTTTCTCAAAGTTTCTCAATATCTATATGACATTCTAGCCGTCTGTCGAGGATATTTGCCATTTGAAATATGCTTTATTTGAATAATGATATATTCATTATATCATAATGTTTTTATCAATTTAGGTTTTACACGATGCCGCCAGATTTACATTCAGATCCAAAATTTGGACAGAAGTGCTTTGCATATAATACATTATTACTACAATTACTGTTATATTTCAAAAATAACATGGTTTATGAAAATACTCAATGCTGACTGGCTATTAAGGCGTTTTTGTAAAAGCTATATAAACCTCTGACGTCACGTTCTTCAACCGTCATTTTAAACGATTTTCAACGTCGGAAAACATCCAAAACAACGATTACGTAAGTTTCAGGCGACGTTAAGTTACAACAACAAATTTGTTAAATCACGATAAAGCTGTATATTTTCTTCGCTTGGTGCTGAAAGATGGACGTATAATGTAAGTTGTGAGAATTTGTCTGTATTATGTTCAATCTCTCGAAAATGTGTGTATAACATACATAAAAGTCCATGTCAGATAAAAAAAATAAATAGTTCAGCGGGTTTATATTTTGCGAGATCAAAACCTGGTGGTTGGGACTTGAAATCATACCCATCAATTGCAATTTTCTTTTCTTTAACCGTGCTTTAAAACTGATTCAAGCAGATGAAAAATAGATTACAGCAATGACACTTTCGTACGTTTTTAAAATTTAATTCTGCTTTTAAAATATTACCCAATTAAAGCTGAATGAACACATTTATTGACAACCTTTTACATTATGCGATATTATAAGCAGTAATTGCACACACAGTTTATCATGTTGAATGTTATTAAACTATTGAATTACTGCGTCACGAAAAATAATACTGAATGCTATCATAATTGAAATGGTATGTTTATCCTTGTTCTTTCTACCCAAAATGTATGGTCTAAGGACGGTGACCAAACTTAAATTTTATTGAAATCAAGTTATTACATGTTAAATTCTTAAGCAAGGTTTTCGTTATCATAAACTACGTATATCGTTCTCACAGTTCTATCGACGCAACGAAAACCTGTTGGAGTAGTACAACATAAACCTAAAACTGTTCTGAGACTAGGAATATCACAACCTTTATTCTATGGAGATGTGATCTATAAACTTTGTAAATTAGAGGGTTCTGATGGATTTCCTGACCACTTATAAAATTAATCAGGACATCTGTCAGACCAAATGATACGACCCCTTAATATAACAGCGCACCTGTTTTGTGATTGACCCCTATACAGTCACCACACTTCATTTTTGTCTTGTGGAATGACCGGACAACCTCTCCGGACTGATGATTGTACCTTCTGAAAAGGGAGGTTGGTACTTGCACTTTCGTTCCTCGGGTTTTCTGAATCGAACACTGATTGGTTTTCTCTATGGGTGCCACTGCCATGGTTGTTCAGTAAATTCTGGATACATCCTGAGGTGTTTCCTACTAGGTTTTTACATAGTTTTACAATAAATATACGGGTATCGTTTGCTAATTTCTCTGGATGTGTACTTTATAGTTAGAGATTTTCTTTTGATGGGATGCAGTTTTATTTACACTATCTTGTTAATCTGAGCGCTGAATACAGGACACTATCGAGGTTGTGTACACACAAAATCGACTTAAGATAACCAGTAGGCCGTATTTCCTACTGACCGTTTAAAGTCGGTGATACTGTCTTCATCACTTGTGTTGTGTAATGTATTTTTCATTGTTTATTTATCTTGATCTTTGTTTGTGTATATAGTTATCTTGATCTGTGTTTGTGTATATAAGACCATACATTTCTATAGGACCATTTTTCAAAATTTAACTTGGCATCATTCGACGAGCCGTCATTCGTTAACCGGAAATGATATCAAAACGAGGCAAAACAGGAAAGATATATGTTATGCGACTGCTTCTCGCTACAAAATAATAGACTACTGACGTTATACTCATTTGTTATACTGATTACTTGATAACATCTCCTTATTTCTTAGATAAATTTATTTTTATATGCAAATATAATTCTAATAAAATAATCATAATCAACATCTTAATTAATGTTTCGTCTTGTTCTCGCCAGCAAATTCAATCGCCGACAAATTGAACTGTTCTACCATTTGCAGTCAATTATTTAATGACGCAGATATGCAACAAGTAACTTGACAATGTATATACAACCAAATTTCTTTCTCGTTACTGTCACGTTTTACTGGGCAAGACTAAGTGCCACTGACCGTTTCAAGGCGGTAGCCCTATTGTCAACCAGTTTATGTTTGTGATGTCACATGCCTTGCTTCTTATGTTTGTTTTTAAGCTTCCTGTCCGACTGTTATAATTACTGTTGGTGTAACATGCCTTGCCTCTTATTAACCGTATAACTGTTGTTTACTTTAAGGCGTGTTTTGGTTGACTGTGTTCTATGAAAGCTACATTTTATTTTCGAATTAAATAGTCGCCCGACTACGTATCAGTAATGCTCCTACTTACTGGTCATTTGGGAATATCAAGCCTACTTTTGCTTCCAAGGGATCCCATTTTCAGTATGTATTGACACTGACACTAACGCATGTTTAGTGCTCTGTGTTGTCTGTAAAAAGTGGCCCCGACTACAAATAAGTAATCCTGTTTCACCAAGCCAAAAAATTGTGGAAATAACGTAGAATACTGATTAAGCAGGTATTAGGGCCGTCAGTGGTGTTGCAAATTGTATTACCTCTCATGCAAAGACTCAATCAACCGAAAAAGGTAATTTTCCCTCTTGTTTGAGTTATTTTAATTGATATAATGTTCAGATACATGAAACAATAAGGTATGTAATTTACATCAGTTGCTTCCAAAGAAAAGAACAAACAACAATAACAAATTACAATGAATATTTTAAAATAGAATGGATAGATATTTTCTATCCAATCGCTCCGTTTTTGTCTAACCATACGAATATGTTTTAAACATGACATTGTTATTTGTTTTATCTTTCTGATATGGATCTGTATTAATAGAATGCCAGGTCTTTACGCAGTTTAATCCTATACCAAACCATTGCAATTGTTTTGTAATAGACCCATAATCAATTTTTATATCTATATTAACATATATTATGTCCAGCTATTTAGGAATTCTCCAGTTTTAAAATAAACATGTATCGCAGCATACTATACATAACTTTCTGTTAATATACGTTTATCAGATGGAGCATTGGTATAAACGTTTCAAAGCGGACTTCATCTAACCCGCTGTTATTTCAGAGTTTATTCTCATTAAGGTTGGTTGAATGCTGTTTTTAGTTATTTTTGGCACATTTTAAGCTATAAATCAATGTCGATTTTTTATCGTAGATGCAGACAACCCATGTTAATCTGGGTACAAACAGTACCGTCCTGCCATCCGTAAGAATCGAACTTTCTCACTTACACGTCGACCTCACATTGGGACTCGAACCATCAGCGGTGAATTTTGAGATAGTTTCAAAAGAAGTGATTTACTATCAAAGCCATGAATGCATCTATCTCATTAACATCCACATCGTCGTCAACAGTCAAATATTTGTCAACGGCAACACTGTCGTCATCGTCCAAGTAAAACTGGTTGAAGCAGTTTTAAAATTATTAATTTAAAACCACTCATCGCTTATTATATTTGGAGTTACTTTCTTGTTCGACATACACGATATGATCTTACTCCAACATTACTAAGAGTTGTCATATGCAGCAATATTATCAAGAAACTATATTTTATAATTGTTCATTTCTTTAGTGCAAAGGACTTTGAAATCAGTTTTTGCAGATTGGAATTCGTCAGATGCAGCTTATCTCGACCTCCTAAGACACCAGTTTTATGACTTTTAAGATGTTTGCATTCACCATCAAATCATTTACGTTGTGTAACCAGTTTGCTTTTAGTTTTTCGTAAAAGCGTGAAGTAAGCACAGGCATCATAAAACGCGTTTATACAAGTATGTATTACATCATTTATACTAAAACTATTGTCATCAATGTTATCATCTACAATTCAATATAACATCCACCAGCATGTATCTAAATGCATGCATAATGTGAGGTCAAGTTATTTGATCTATAAGAAATCTTCACTTGTAATGGCAGACGTTTTAGTGCTTGCCAATGTGTTTAAAATTCTAAATTGAAAGCATACATACTTATTGAAAGCCATTTTTATATAATCTAACAAGGTTATTTATTCGTGGGCATCAGCTTAATATAACATGTACCTTACTTTGTATGGTCCATTGGTTTCACAAGATATATACTTACTCATTAGAGATGTAGAACATCGCCTTTGCTATAATTATTATCAAGTATGTTGGATATTGAAAGCGAGACAGACAGACGATCGACAAAACAAGACCGAATGATGTCGTGATATTTGTTAGATAGTACAGATATCATTATGATCAATCCCACTGTAGGATTGCTTGTAATTAAAAAGACAAATCTATTCAAAATACATTTTGTAGTTTTGCAGACGAAAACGTCATACGTGCAAATTAAAGCTAAATTAAATGAAGGCCGCTTTAATCTTATAATCTACATTATACATCAAAATGCCATCAATTACGTTTGCTTGTTACATGCGATATCTAGCAACTTGGTATGACATTAACATGGGTAAATTATATGCCATTACACGATAACATCGTTACTTTCAAAACAAAAGAAACGAAGTGGAATTTACAGTACTTTAAGAGCAAAACTGATGAGATATAATATACATTCTCCAACGATCATTGATACTAAACAAATTAAATCAACGCTCTGTCGAGTGTGTAAATATTTAATATCGTATACCAAACTATAGCATGCCAACACGTTTTATAAGGCTGACATATGAAATAAAATATTCCATTTTATGGAAAAAATGTATAGCCTGACGGAGTTGTCTTTATTTACACTCTATACTCCATACCGTTGTTTTATTGGGATGACAAAAGGGTAAGAATGAAGTCTGGTGCGCCCTAGAACCTGATTTAAACATACGTGCGTCCGTGGATCCCTCCGAGGGACATTTAGAAATCTAGAACAATATAAGACATTTTGAAGTCTCGGTTTGATTAAGTTCATCGACGATATTGACACTTTTTTGCCACCGTTCACGCCCTGTAGCACGGATTGAATATAATATTCACCGTGTCAATAACAGACAAATGTGAACCATCCCTGAGATGGTATGAAAATGGCGATGAAGATGCAAACTTCAATGTGGAATTTTCATACTCTTCCATGGTCCCAGTTTCTTACAAATGTTTGGACTAAACGAGAAATAAATGGGCGGAAAATAGACAAAATTGAATTGAATTACGAGCAAAGGTTATGAAGTAATCATAGTATGGGTGTTATTGACTGAGGTGATTGCGGTCTGCGTTGATTGATTGCACGATAGTGAAAATGCCTGCAACCGGTCACGCCCTATAGGAATGAGCAGAACTCAATATTTAAAGTGTCTATATAACGACCGAAAAATATAGCCATCCCGAAGATGGTGAGGTGATTAAGACATAACAATGGGATAGTCTGCACTTTGCTACCAATCACTGAGTTCAGACTACAAGGAAACAATACGAATGGAAAGTAATTTCATTAATAATGTTGACAAGTGCAGCGCGAATGCTCATTTTGGCGAATTTGACCTTTTGAACGCGACCCCTGTAAATCAGATCCCAGATTTGAAACTGTTGTTTCGATCTATATATCATAGGCAATCACTATGCCAAATATGAACACAATCCTTCAATAGATGTAAAACTAGTTCCATATAGTATACGTATATCATAATTATCATTGTTAATTTAATTAAAGAACATTCTTTACAATTATTGAAAATCGCGGGTTAAATGTTCATTCTTGCTGAACCGGAAATTCTGATCTTGACATCTAATCCCAGAAAACAAACCCTTGATTCGTATGCCTTGTTGTCCTCTACACATCCTTAGCAATTATTTTAACAAATATAAACACCCTCCTTCAGTTGACGTCGGCGTGAGTTTAGGTTAAAAGGAAACAATAATACCAATGCCCCGAAATGGCCATAGGTTCCTACCCGTGTGAGGAGGGTCCGTATTTACAATTGCAAAACTCGTTCCATACGTTATGTTTATATAATCACTGCTTCAATGTAAGACAGTTCATTAAAAATACTGCGCCTCTCTATTTCATATAATGTAGGAGGATTTAAGTAACGAGGAAACAATAAATAGGCATGGTGACCCCATCTGACATTTTACAAAGATGTGGATCCGTACATTTTATGCCTAAATCATTACAAATGGAATAAAATAACATAGAAATATAGAGATTCCTGTAGTTTAAAGTTGAATTTCACTTTTTGCCCTTGATCTCTGGCACTAGGGGTTTAGATTCGAAAAGTTTGATGCTTTCTAAACATGATAAGCAACCGTTTTACCCAATACTAACACCCTCATTCGTTGATGTAGGAGTCATTTAGGTTACAAGGAAACATTAATGCATGCCGAACAAATATGACTATAATATCTCTCCCAAAAAGGGGTGGATCCGTACATCAAATCGCAAAACCCTGTCCATATTTTATGACTACATCGTGGTTGAGAACATGTAAGCAACTTCATTTTGCCATCTTCACATCCTAAGCAATCATTTTGCCAAATATGAGCGCCCTCCTTCAAGTGTTGTAATAAGAGTTTACATTAAGAGGTAACAATTATGCATGACAACCCATTCGACCATAAGTTCCAATGGAGTAGGATCCTTATATAAACTTTCAAAACTCGGTACATATCATTACTTATTCTATGTAAGTAATTTCATCAATACTTTGCAAACTTGGTTTTAATGTTTATATTGTCGAATGTGATATTTTGATCTTGACATCTATCCCCAGGGACAGACCTTGGATTTGAAACTTTCTCTGTCATCTTCATGTCTTCGGTATACACTCTACTCAGTATGAATACCCTCCTTCAATTGATATGGGAGCAGTGTAGAGGGCGTGGACGGTAGCATGCGCTTTTCACTACAGTTCATGAACAGTCTCAATCATACCGAAACATTAAACATTTTTGGATTAACTTGTTCAATGATGTCCAAATTTATTCTTTTATACTTTTTTATATATCACAGTAGCGATATTTACTGACATTGGTGGTACATTCTCAAATACTGTTGTTTTCTTACTTGAATCTCGAACGGGTGGTTCCACTCCAGCCTTTAAAGCTTCTGAGTATTGTTTAACCACCCTTAGAATATGTCGCCTGACGTTTAATTTTGTATTTTGACTGTTACTTGTGATACGCAGGCTTCATAACCTATGCTCCCAACTAAATTCCATTTTTTTATTTCGCCCATTGTTTTCTCGTTTAGAGCAAAACGTTTTGTTAGAAACAGGGACCATACGAGTAGTATAGAAAGGGAGGGTAAAAGGACAGTTTTCCCCTCGCGACTGGTAAACGAACAATTATCAAGTTGTCTCCAGCTGTCCCTAATGCAAAGATGCAAACACCAAATGGCGATGGCATACTTGATACCAGACGCCCCTACAACTATATAAACTGCTTGATTGCCACGCTCGGAGCAAACTAGCCTGATACCCCCTTTCTATACTACTTACCAATTCGGGAATCTGGTGAATGCCTCGGTAGGAAATCTCTTTCATAGAAATATAAAAACAAATCTGCGACAAGCGGTGCACAGTTCGTACCCATAGGAATACCCACAATTTGTCTATAAACGGTAGTCCCATACCTGAGGAAATTATTATCTAATATAAAAATAAGTCATTCGCAAAATTCATGGCAAGCCCATATAGTGTAATTGTCCAAATTGCTGTTGGTAAAAAATGCATAATGTTGTTACAGGCCAACAATGTTGTACTTTCACTAGCAAATGTTTTTTGAATGAGAGCAAAAAGCTTATCTTTGCTAAGGTTGTGAGGTAAAGTTGTATATGAAGTAGAAAACGTACTTATATATGAAGCTTGACGTTTATTACAAATATTATCAAGATCTTCGTCTGAACTTTTAATAGACCACAATAAATTAATCCCAGGGTTTTCATAAGCTTTAATAGAAATATTGTTTAACGTAATCTTTAACGGCAGTAAGACAAGTTGTAAACGTTTGGAGATATATGTAGTGGTGTAATAATTATAATTGGAAATACAGCGGGCTTTACATTGTTGTTTGTATAATGTGGGAATCGAGTAAATCGTTGGAAAGAGAGATGATCTTAATTTTTAGATTGTTAATTACCCCCTCTTGGATGGGGATGTTCTCCGAGCAACTTCTTATGGGGTGTATGTGTCTCAACTTATTCGTTTTTCAAGAGCTTGAATCTCTAACATTTTATTAAAGGTAATTCTGATTACCTTATCGTCATTTTCTAGTCCTATAGTTGTTTGGACATATGAAAGAAGTTGCTTAAAACTCCTATGATGTGTTTTCAATTAAGTATTTTCTGCTATTCTTGTTTTACTCACTAAAACAGCAACTACTGGAGGAACTGCACCAGCTACAGCCACGAAAACAGGAATTGCTATAACTAATGCTAGAGCAGCGACACAACCAATTACTGCACTGGTAATCTATAACGTTGTGTTTATAATACTACACCACTTATAACTACGCCTGTTTGCAGTCACAAGTCGTATCTAGGAATCAATTAATTCTTCTTTGTTTTAATTTTTGTCATGGATAATTATAATTAGACACTATTTAAAATAAATTATTCAAAATATTTAGAAAACAATTTTTTATGTTCTTGAGATGATATTTTACCTATTTCTAATAATTCTTCAATTATGCTAATACCTTTATTTATTAACTGTGGACTATTATTTCTTGATTTGATACTTCCACATACTAACTACTCCAGCTCATTAACCAAATCATTAGGACTGTTGTAATATTCAACATCAACATAACCTTCTAAAATCTTTTTAAACTTTGAAATTTGTTTATGAATTGGCAAACTAGATAATTCTGTCAGTTTCTTAAAAGTATCTTTGAATACGTTTTTTTTTGTTATTGTAACGCTTTGGTATCAAATTAGTAAAATCAATGTCTAAGTTCTGATTTAAAAACAATTGTTTCTCCTTGTCTAGCAATAAGTTTGTTGCATCTTATAATTACCTCTCATGGACAGACTCAATAAAACCGAGACTGCTACTTTTCCCTCTTGTTTGTGTTTGTTGCTTCCAAGGGATCACCTTTTCAGTATTTATTTTATCCAAGGTAGACATACAAATTGTTGTGTAATTTATTCAACACAATCTTATTAAAATACTCATACAGACATCCGATTAAATTGTTCTCATTATATCTTCTCCGAATAAAAATGAAATGGACATGCTTTTTGTGGACTATTATTTCTTGATTTGATACTGCCACATACTAACTCAAGATCATTTGATTTTTGTATTTTACCTTCGAATTTTTTCCATTTTATCAAAGACATGTATACCCTAAGGTTAGATAAAAATAAGATAAGTTACGATAAGTTAAGATAAGTTAAGTTAAATATAATATATTATTTGATATTTTAATGTTTTCTTAGCTGGCTGTTTCTTTGCTTTAATTGGAGGTTTCTTCTCCTTAACAACTGAACTATTTGTTTCTTTCGTTTCTACTGCAGCAATATTTTCTCTTCTTTTTTTTCTTCTTCTGCTATTTTTACAAGACTGTATTTAGCTGTTTTATTGTCTTCTCTGTTTTTGCTTTTCTTAATTTATTGTCAATTCCCCCTGCACACTGTTATTAACCCTACAAGACAAACTTCATTGGGATATTTATTTACAGTTAAACGACTATCTTGATTTTTTGTTTTCTTTTATTTCATTTTGTTTTTGTACATCCTTAAGTACTTTAACCAAAACCATAATATCTGACTTGATTAGCTTTGAAACATTCTGCTTCTGTTCTAAGTCGTTTAGCATAAGGGATCTTTACTATTCCACAATAAACTTTAGACATGTATAATAATAATTAGATAATAATAATTAATCCGCTATATATTGTATGGACATTCCAAACTATGATTTAAATGTAAACAAAATAATTTTAAGCAGATATAAAACTTCATACCAGACTCTTGCTTTAGATTGTAAACATGTGGTAATTTAGGATCCTGTAAAACAAATACATTAGTTCACATTTTGTTGAAACCTTCAGTGTATTATGACAAGATTTAGTTTTACAGCAGTCAAAGTATCAGGTCTTATCAGAATATTTAGGAAAAATAGCAAAACAGAATGACATTTAATAGAAGATATATTGTATGTTCAAATGATGAAGTTATCCCTGTAAATGACTTCGACTCCGATACTCAAAAGATAGTTATATTTAATGATTATGTTTGTGAACGTAATCAAAATGATACTATCAATTTTCTTGGGATCATCAAGCCCCTTTTGTGTTGATTTAAAGTAGAATATCGTTTAAGTTGGTGCTAGGAGGCGTGAGAGATGTTGCACCTTATAATTACCTCTCATGAACAAATTCAATAGAACCGAGTCTGCTACTTTTCTCTCTTATTTGTGTTTGTTGCTTCCAAGGGATCTCCTCTTCAGTATTTCTTGACATTCACACTAGCGTTTGTTTAGTGCTGTATGGTGGTCGTAAAATAAAAAGTCACCCCGACTAAAAATCAGTAGTGTTGTGGTTTACTGGTCCTTTGGGATCATCAAGCCAGCCCATTCTGTGTTGATTTAAAGTAGAATATCGCTTAAGCCGGTGCTAGGAGGCGTGAGAGATGTTGCATATTATAATTACCTCTCATGGACAGACTCAATAAAACGGAGTCTGCTACTTTTCCCTCTTGCTTGTGTTTGTTGCTTCCAAGGATCACCTTTTCAGTATTTACTTTATCCAAAGTAGACAAACAAATTGTTGTGTAATTTATTCAAAACATTCTTATCAAAAACTCCTAAAGACATCCGATTAAATTGTTCTCATTATATCTTCTTTGCAACTCCGAATAAAAATGAAATTGACATGCTTTTAGAGAACAAGGTACAAGTAACGATCAGTATAAAAACGCAACTGAAAGCAGTATGACTTTTTGTATTTGGACAAGCCTAGGAAGTTATCGAAGCGTAAATTAACATGTGAAATTTAATCTATATATAATATATATAGGGCTTAATATATATATAATGGGACCTTTTAATAGTCTTTGTGAGAAAGTTAGTACTGGCAGTGTTAAATATTAACCATATATGGCAAATTAAAATGTCTTTTAAAGCGAAGAAAATCACTGAAGATGAACAAATAAGCATACCATTTATATATCTTACATCTGTATATTTATTTTTTAATCAATCTGCAGTGATTTTCTTTTGTTTTCAAATGTATTTCGTCAGTATGCCATATATTGTAAAAAGGCGCGATGACGTCATCGTTTCGAGATGGCCGCCTCCATTTATTTTCAATAGGTCATATCTCTTTTTTTTTTCATGGCAGTTTGATAATTCTTTTAGCTTATTCAAGTTTTTCAGGGCCCTTTTACATAACATGTGTTTCAAACTAGTGCATCAACCCGTGTACAAATCATATAAGGTCAACATGATGGACTAATCTCCGTGAAATGATGCAAGAAAGTGGACGTTTTCAACTAACCGAATAGCGGCTGGTTTTAAAAATCCAAAACATGCTAAGATCAGACAAGAGTTATTCTCAAACACCAAACTCTCATATTCTATATAATTTTCATATGAATGCTGACAATACTAACTGCTATTTACAGTCAACCAGACTGAAAGTATGAAACGGTGTATATTACCGAATACAGTTATGATAATATTACAAGAATATTCAGAGAATTAAAATGATTAAAACACAGGAACTTTGCTCAAGGAAAGTTATTTTACAAATATTTTTGGTATGATATATTTTGTAAGTTATACAACTGGTGAAATCAGCATTGATCCCAGACAACTAAATTTGAGATATAACTTAAATATATCTACAGTAGCTTCTTATAAAGTGTATGCTTTTGTTCTGAATGAAGAAGATGTTGTTAATGATACTATCGGCAATGAATGAGTTTAATTTAGTTATAGTTTATTTTAAATAAAGATATAAAAATCGAACAGGAAAAGTATCATTCAAGGACGACAGTTAATCACACACACACACAGAAACAAAGAACAACTTACAATCAAATACACAGCTTATTCGTACATTGAACAGAAGGACAAACAATAAGTTTAGCAAAAGCATATGAAAACAAAAGTGAATTAACACTCAGGTTAAAAAATAACCTATTAACTCAGGATTTCATTTTGCTGCTGACAGCTATTCAGATTAAAAATATTATTAAATCTATAAACAACGGACAAGGGTTAGACATAAATATATCACAATCACATATGAGTTCTCGGTCTACAAACGGAGGCTTTTTATGAGCGTTAGCTGGTTTGCTGACTGAAACAATATTACCAACAGTTGCTAAATTTGCTCCAACATTATTAACACCGCTAGCAACAGGAGCTCTTAGCGGTTTGGCAAGTACTGGAAAAGCTAAACTATTTTGAAATGGAATGGTAACTATACCTAGTAATAAAAAACAAGCACTACTTTATTCAAATGCACTAAGAAAAAGTTATAAGTCAAACAGGAAGGGTAGCATTCACAGAATATAGTCACTCCAACATGTATTACAAAGCAAAAGAGATACACAAAGTGAACACATTCAGTAAAAAAGCATCACAAACATGTAAGTGCTAACAACATGGGTACCGCCTTGGAACGGTCAGTAGCAAAAGTGAACAACAGGACAGTGTAAATAAAAATAATCCCCACCAAGATAACCCCTTACATTTGAGAAAGCATAGATTGGTGTTATGAGGAAAAACACAATAGTTCATGTATATAATATATCAAAAATAAGTTAAACCTAAAATGCTAATCTCATATGTACTCAAAGACTTGTCTGAAGTCTGAGAATCAAGGTAAAAAAACAGTTAAGGACACGACAAAACGGAGTGAAGGACATTCATCAAACGGTTCACGCCTTAAAGGATATAGGGTCATAAATCCTATTTATGTCATAGAGTCCACCGCCCGTCCGGTCGTTTTACATCAAAAAGGAAAGCATAGAAGGGTCTACAAAGAAATATTGGTTCTTGATGAAATTCAACATACCAATCCTATAAAATACAAAATAAAATATTTAAACAATCAAAAGATTGACGGGAGCTTTTAGGAATTAGAAATGATAAAAGCTGATCAAGCATTATTTATAATTAAAAAGGTTATACGGCGTGATTATAAACAGAAACAAGCGTTGATTTAGTGGAAGGGTTATAATGATGGTTTTAATAGTCGATTTCCATTTAAGGACATTCAACATATTAAAAGAGGGCTTAAACATAAATATTTTATAGTATTATTATATATAATTGAAAAAAAGTATAGAAAAGATTTGCAGAAAACTTGAAAATTTCAAAGATAAATATAGAAAACAAATAATGAAAGGCAAGCAGGGTCGAGTAGAATATGTGGTAATTCGTGATGATTTTATGGTCACTAGAAAAAGCCAAATCCATAAGCGAAAACGATTGCTGGCTGAAATGGATTATTGTTAACAAAAGCTGGATAAAAACAGGGAACGGAACTAAAATACAAGATAGCAAAATGTATAAAATATAGAATATTCCATGATAGAGATATGATATGTACAGCGATGATGAAGACACTTACAGGTTCCCTATGACTTTGCTTGATGATTTCAAATGTTTTTGCTATTATTTATTTATAAAAGGAGGAAGCGGATTAAAATAATATAGCATATAGTATAGACAACATATTAGTTCAGTTAAATTGATAAACCGGATTGATATAGAAAAGGTATATCAGGTTCGTTTTCCCCCAAGCGGGGCAATCAATCAGTTTATATAGTTGTAGGAGCATCTGGTAGCAAGTATGCCTTCGCCATTTGGCGTTTCTAACTTTGCATTTAGGGGACAGCTAGAGACAACTTGATAATTGCTTGTGTACCAGTTGCGAGGGGAAAAGTTTCCTGGCACACTCTTTACTATACTACTCATACGCCGCAGGCCATGGAATGGTATGAAAATACCGCATTGATGGTTCCATGTTCCCCGCCATGTGCATTCCATCTTCGGGATGGCTTAAATTCCTGTACTACTGACATAATTAATATTGAGTTCTGCTAAACCCAGGGGCTAAAGGGCGTGGACGGTAGCAAGCACGTTTCTCTACCGTTTGTGTAGTTAAAGGGACACACGGCAATCTTGATTTTTTAAAAACTCTAGGCGTCCCGTTAGTTTTCCTCTTAACTTGCATTAAATTTTGTTCAATCATTAATATTAATTGTTAGAATAGTTCAAAGCAAATTATTTTTTGCATATTACTAACTTTTGTAATATTGCACCAGTAATATATCTAAAAATTTGGTAAAATAGTGAAGAAAGTTGAAATCTCAATTTTTTTTTTAATTATATGCAAGCAGTTTTATAGTCAAAATGACGCAGGATAAGTAAATTGAGGAGAATATATTAATGTTTAAATAAAACTCAAGATTGCCGTGTGTCCCTTTAACGTGTTTATCGATTTCGAAATTTCTTCTTCCATACTTTTTTACGAGTAATCAATTACAAAACTGTCATAGCAAAGCAGCTTGGATATTCTCTTTTTTCAGAGGACAAATTATACACCTGATTTACACGAAGAGAATCTGGAATCTCTCTTCATACAAGCACTCTATAAATACATAGCAGAACTATATCCATGAACAATATTAACAAATTAACATATGAAAAAGAGAATATTTAATGAAAATAAATAAGAGGTGTGTATGTGTGTGTGTGTGTGCGTGTATGCGTACGTGCGTGCGTGCGTCTGTGCGTGTGTGTGCGGGGAACGGGCCAGAGGATTGGTACCAATACAAGTTTGTAACATCCTTGTAATATGAATAAAGGCTTCCGGAGCATCGTTGTAAACATAATACTACTTTCCAGAATCGGTGAACCATGCATGAAGGTTTTCAGCATCTGGAAAACAGGAATAAAGGTTTCCAATATCAGTGTAACAAGAACAAACTTAAGGCTTCCCGCATCGGTGTAAAACAAATAAAGGTTCCCAGCATTTGTGTAGCAAGAATATAGGTTTTCAGCATCCATGTAATCCGTGTAACATGAATATCTGTGCACATTCCAACCCGCTCCCTCATGTGAGGTGAGGCCATACCCAATATGTTTGAACTATGAATAAGAAGTGTAAACATAAATGTTCAGTGACAACATATTGGTTGTTTACCTTTACCAAAATGATTGCACATTTGTTGTGATATGTTATTTAGTTACTTATATATGTGTAGGCCCGTCCTGGTGTATTCCTCCACCTCTCACTTCGACCAACCACCATTTAAAAAAAATAAAAGTAATAATCACCTGACTACATCCAACCCTCTGGATGATGCATGGGTGGTGAATTGGAATTTTGGTGGGCAGCTTTCAATATAGTTAAAGGAGTAAGAATATGTAAAAAGTAAAAGGTCGGGTTTCGGGTGTGCGGTTGGTGAGATCATGGTGGTGGTTTGGGAGGTGGGTTTTATAGGCGTAAGAATCAATTAACAAAACAAAAAGGACATATGTAAACGTTGGTTTGGGGTGGGGCGTTTCTTGGAGCGTCGAGGTGAACGGGGGTAATATTTATGTAAAATAAAAAATATATATGGTAAAGAATAGTATACATCTTACAAGACCCTTCCTGGAGCACTGGATCACGAGTATTCCGGGAAGATAGGTATTTAAAATATAAATGTGAGACAAATTATCAACCAAACAGTGCTTAAACTAACAAATATCGAGCGGTTTCGGCTTTAATCACCTTCCTCAGGATACATACATAATATTGAATTCTGCGTTCGTTCTGCGTTCATTATGCGTTAATGTTTCGTTCGTTCAGCGTTCGTTCTGCGTTCGTTCTGCACTGAACAAATACACTCATTATTGTCAATATAATCTAAACAACTATATTAGAAGTAAATAATTAATAAATCAATACAATGAATAAATAAATCAATAAATAAATAAATAAATAAATAGATAAATAAATAAATAAATAAATAAATAAATAAATAAATAAATAAATAAATAAATAAACAAACAAACAAACAAACAAACAAACAAATACACACAAATACACAAAAATAAACAAAGAAGTAAATACATAAATAAATCAATAAATAGAGAATAGATAGATAAATAAATAAACAAACAAACAAGTAAACAAACAAACATACACACAAACAAAAAAACAAGCAAATACATAAATAATTAAATAAATAGATCAATAAAAAAATAAATAAATAAAACAAATATGAATAAAATAAATAGATCAATAAAAATACATACATAAGTGAGTACATACACGCAAGCACGCACGCAAATAATAAATGAATGAATAAATAAATAAATACAAACAAAAAAAAATGAATAAAGTAAATAAAAATACATACATACGTGAGTACATACACGCAGGCAGGCACGCAGGTACGCACGCACGAACGCACGCAGGCGATCACGCACGCACGACGAACGCACGCACGCACATATTTCATTGTAGCATTACACTTGTTGTTTGTTTTAAGGACATGTCCTACAATTGTTTATGCGCATCTTTGTCGAGCATTCCTTGATACCTGAAGAGCGAATATTTACACAAATAACATATATGATAAGTGTTCAAACGTTTATACACTGTTGACTGGATCTCAGTATTATGAACCGAATTGACTGTTTAGATAATGAGGTTATTTGTTGAAATACTAAATCAAGTATAGTTTCAGTATTAACTACAGACCACTGAGAGATTTATTAGTTAAGCCGTTAAAGCTTTTTTATACTTAGCGTATACATGTCTGTCTGAAACTTAAAATAGTAAATACTACTGACTTGACTGTATACTATCACATGTGGAATCCATATAAATACAAACGAGGTTTTTGGTGCATCCTAGAACCTAGTTTACACCCCTCTGCCTTCTGCGCCACTGACTGTTCCAAGGCGGTAGCCCCGTTGTCAACCCGTTTGTGTTTGTGATGCCATATCTTGCCTTTTATTCATCGTTATAGTAGTTGTTTGTTTCTCTCTGTGTTTGTGATTGACAGTCGTCCTTGAATGCTACTTGTCGTGTTCGATTTTTATATATAATTTTAACAGTTAAAGAAAAACGTTTGTGTTTTTTTCTCCAAAACCCATACATTTTTAGAACTTTTAGAGAAATTGTTGTGTTATTCATGTATTTTCTTCCAAATGTCTCTTTTCCTCGACAATATCTGCCATTTTCTCCGAGGATCTGCATGGCAATAAAGGTGCTTTGCCCATATAAGTCCGCATATATTATGCCTTTTTATTACTAAATACATAGAATAGAATCATATATATATATTATATATATTGCGCTTGATGTAATTCGATTTTATTTGTGTTACTAAATGTATTCATTTTTTTTGTCTATGCAATTATAGGAAATTTGCCCAAAAACGAATTAGGCACATATAATTATCTTAAGATATCTCAGAAACCAAGCTGGTGACCTATTATTTTTAAAGCTGAAAGTTGCTTAAGATAGACCATTCTAGCTTTGTACCAAATCTTAAAAAAGTTGTTTATAGAAAACAATAATACTCCTTAATGCATTATTTTGGTTGACTGTGTTTCATAAAATCTACATTTCCTGCTCGACTTTTGTACTTACTTTTGTCGTGTATATTGTAGAAGTATGTTTAGTTATAGAAATATAGTCACTTATAAATGCAGCAATTTCCCTTAAATATCAGACTGGAAAAAAACGAAATCTATGTAAAAACTAGCTATATGAAGTCGTTTAATAATTCGGGATACATTAACGATTTGAATTGTATTTAACATGTCTTGCTTTGTTATAAACAAACGCAACAATCGTTGTTCAGATATAATATTCAACCAAAGGCTAATTTATTTTACAAGCCAATGAATAATTTATCATGAAACGCAATACTTTGTCCTTTAATAACGACATTTACAGGGAATTTAAAATTGGTAAATTTAAGCAGAGTACACAATTCATTTAAAGGTATTACTTCAATAGTGTTGTTTTCTTCGCGTAAAAGGAATGGGACAAAAAATAACGTGTTCAGTGCATGGTCATTCGTATACACGTGGTCAAAGTCAAAAATGAGATATAGGATATAGAAAAATATAAAAAGATCGGACAGGGAAAGTAGCATTCAAGGAGGACCACAAAACACAGAAACAAACATGCAAACAGACAAACAAGAAGGCAAAAGTAACAATAAAAGCAAACGACATCACAAACACAAAAGGGTTAACAATAGGGCTACCGCCTTGGAACGGTCAGTGGCAACAACGCCCGCTGGGTGTTTAAACCGGTTCTAGGGTGCCCCAAACCTCACACTTACCCTACTGTCATCCCATTAAAACAGGACAGTGTAAATAAAGAAATCCCCGCCCTGATCTAATCTCTAACCAACAAGGCAGCATCAAGTAAAACACAAATATGCACGTGTAAATATAATACAAACAAATAATAGCCTAGAAAGCCACAATGAAGGTACTCAATGACTTGGCAGAAGCCAGAGCAACAAGAGAATAAACCATTAAGGGCACGACAAGAAATATCATAGACAAACATCAAACGCCACCGTCCCAATGGGCTTTAGGTAGGCGTCATCATAGGGTCCACAGCCTGTCCGGTCATCGTACAATTAAAGAGGAAAACATCGTGGCGAACTGTAAAAGGGTCCACCACCAAGCATGCAGTACGTTGCAAAATGATAGGGTCATAACCTCTTTTGATAAACGTTTTAACAAGTTTAGCAAAGATAGTATGACACAATGAGATATAGGGTCCTATAGAAACCACAGCGTCCGAGTGAAATGGCATCGTAGGTCCACACTGTACTGCAAACAAGGACTTGAAAATACAATGAAAGAGACAAAAAACAACAGAAAGGGTGGTGAAGACAGGGTTACCGACTTGGAACGGTAAGTAGGCAATAAGGCCTACTGGTTAGCTTGAATCGATTTTATATGCGCACAATCCTCGCTATTATTCTGTCTGCAACGCCCAAATAGACAAGACAGTGTAAATAAAACTACATCCCATCAAAAGGAATTCTCTAACAATAAGGTCCACATCCTGAGAAACTAACTGAAGAATCACATACAAAATAATGAACATCTCAGGATGTATCCAAAATCGTACTGAACAACCATAGTAGTTGCAGCTAAAGAGAAAACCAATCTAGGGTACGACCAGAAAACCCGAGGGACAAAAGCTCAAGCACCCACCTCCCTTAGTTGGAGTTTCAGTAGGTACAATCATAGAGTCCCAAGAGGTAGTCCAGTCATCGCACAAGTGAAAAGTGAATCGTAATGACTGACTGTAGAGGGGTCAATCACTAAACATGCAGTGCGCTGTAAACCAAAGGGTTATATCCTTTTCTGACTAACTTCCTGATTAAATTTGTAAAGCGGTCAGGAAACCCGTCAGACCCCTCGTTACGGTGAAAGTGATCATGACCAAGAATCTTACGAAGTTTATAAATCACATCACCATAGAATTAAGGTTGTGATAGTCCTTGTCGCAGAAGAGTCTTTAAATTACTTTTATATTTAGAAAGAAGATCAGGGTAATGATAAGAAAATTTTGCAAATGTTTTACGAAGTTTATGGTAACGGTAACCATGATTGAGTAGCTTTTTAGTTATACAAAAAGTACGAATATTAAAGTCCTCAACTCGAGTAAAATTTCTTGAAAAAACGAATAAGTTGAGACACACACACCCCATAAGAAGTTGCTCGGGGAACATCCCCAGCCAAGTGGGGGTAATTAACAATGTCAAAATTAAAATCATCTCTCTTGTAATAGATTTTGCTAATTATTACACCATTTGCAATCGATAGATCTAAATCAAGAAAAGAAGCGATATTATCAGATTTATTAGCCTTATTAAGCTGAAGTTCTATAGGATAAATATTATCAACGATAGTTGGAAAGAAAGGGTTGTCAATGTTCAGTATGTCATCTAGATACCGAGAGTCTTTCATTAAAAGCTTCAATAACATCTTCCCGGGCATCTGGTGAAAGACTCAACTTGAAATCTCTTTCATAGCAAAATAAAAACAAATCTGCGACAAGTGGTGCACAGTTCGGACCCAACACTTTGTTTATAAACGGTGGTACCATACCTGACGAAAATATTATCTAATAGGAAAGAGTATGATAATGGACCTTTGGAAACGGCCGAGCACGACACATACGAAATAGTGCAGTCTCGGTTTGATTGAGACTGTCCATGAGCGGTTGTGAAATATGCTAGCTACCGCTCACGCCCTCTAGCCCCGGGTTGAGCAGAACTGAGATGAGTGCTTCACAAACTTCATAGCAAGTCCACATAGTATAATTGTCTAAACTGCCGTTAGTAAAAAAAAGCTTTAATATTATTACATGACAAAAATGTAGTATTTTTTCTAGCGAATGTTTTTTGAATAAGAGAAATTAGCTTGTCTGTAACAAGGTGATGTGGTAAGGTTGTATATAGTGTAGAAGTCATAAGTGCTTATTGATGAAAAAAGAGTATGATAATGGACCTTTGGAAACGGCCGAGCACGACAAATACGAAATATTGCAGTCTCGGTTTGATTGAGACTGTTCATAAGCTGTAATGAAATATGCTAGCTACCTTTATTGAAAATTTTATCAAGAACGTCTCCTGAATTTTTTATAGACCAAAATAAATTAATCCCAGAGTTTTCATAAGTTTTATCACAATATAGTTTAACGTGATCTTTAACGGCAGTAAGACAAGAAGTTAAAAGTTTGGAGATGTTTGTTGTGGTGCAGGCAGTATAATTCGAAATAAAGCGAGCCATATACGGATTTTTATGTAAATTAGGTATCCAGTACATGGTAGGCAGTGTATTTTGCTTATCGTTTACACTAGCCTTGAAAGTAGTGCACCGGGTGTTATGTGCGGAAACAACATCATCCTCAGTAGAATTAACTTGAGAAACCACGGAATTAATTCGAGATGTTACGAACGTGCATAAACATAACTGTGCAAGTGTTATTATAAGCGATCGGATGAAATTGCTAGTTTCGTAACGACGTCACTGCAAACGAAATGAAGTACGGCATTGCCTAAAACCTGTTACATTGTAAGCACACACAAACAACAGTTTTCAATTTCAGACAAGCACTGTTTTGCTGCTGCCCGGCAAGCTTCTTACTATCCGGAATTGGAAAGTATGTGATAAATGGTTAGATGGTCGCCAATGGAAAGTATGTGATAAATGGTTAGGTGGTCGCCAAATCGTACAGATCAATTTTCTCAGGCTCAGGGTCAGGTTTCCTCCCACAGATATAAGAAAAATAGTTTTAAAGAAACCCCAACCCACACGCATTGACACTTAAGGTTCACACTGTAACACATTTAAATCGAATGAAAACATAAAAAAACAACGTTTACTGATTGATACAATAGTGCGGTTTTAACTAATCCAATTCTAATGATAAATGGTGCATCGCCGATATAGTAAATGGAAACAATACCTACTCGAGCAATTAAGTTTCTTATTGAATGCTTTCTTCTAATATTAATCAACGATCCAGTTCGGAACATTCGAAATAAATATAACCCGAAAATTCATGTAACAATATTTTAATTATTGCAAAATATAAACAAATACTAATAAAAATAGAGCTAAATCCGAGATTTGAATTTTGACCTTTCGCATTCCACGCCAGAGCTCCACCACTGAACTACGAACATCAATAAGATCACTGAACTACGAACATCAATAAGATGACAATAACCTTCGTTAGTTGTATAGTCAATATTATTTAAAAACATCAAGTATAGTAATTTTGAAAATATCGTGTATACTTCCGTATTTATCGTATACTTCACGATATCTGGCGGAGTATTTCCGTAGTTACGGACTATTATGGTACTTGGCGAGACAGTAGACATTCTTATTGCGCCAAGGGCAAATTAGAATAAAAATGTTGTTATTAATCTGATTATCGTTTCAATCGGAATCTAAATTGGTGGTTACTTAAAAGGAAAACAGGGATACGAAATTAACTTCAGACCATAACCTAGTTGCAGATAGACCTGAAGAATGGCATAAGAAACTTATCTGCCCAGAACGCCCTTTTGAACCATAATTTATTTGCAGGACTGGAAAGTAGTCTATTAAAACAGCGTGAATTGAACAACATATTTGAGTGAACCCGATTGACAGCAGTTTCCTGCGGTCTTTTCAATAATTACTAAATTATTCAGGCGTATTTAATGTGAAAAAGGCAGCTATCCCACAATAATAATGTCGACATGCGTTAGGCTTCTGATTTGCTTGACTATTGTGCTTCGTTCTTTTGACTGGCAGGGCATTTCAGTCAAAAGAATAAATATACGGTTTAGATTTTATTCTGCAAAATGTTTTAATGATTTAGTTTCAATCCATATTTGCAAACTGAATATTGTATCATTGTTAAGAGTCAGTATAAACTCATTGTACTGTCGTCAAATAGAATGAAATTATGTGTATTTTACAATCAATGGCTATCTCAAACATTGCACCGATACAAAAAAAGAAGTCTTTGTTGTGTCCGAAATAAGTAACTCCTTTTTGTTTTAAAAATTCTTATAACACATATTCTCGTATGCAATGCAAAGGCTCGGTCAGTTTAAGTCTGTAAATTAGAAAAAGTTGTAACAGATAGTTCAAATGAAATGAAATGTCAATTAGTGTGATGTTTTTCTAAACGATTCGAATTTCTTTCTACATAACTTGATCAAACATTATGCCGTATAAACGTTTAAACATAACATCATTGGGTGGTCCGACTTTTAACTTTCATTCCCCATCCAAACCTTTATCCAAGATGCGAAAACGGGATTGGCTGGGGTATGAAATAAAACCTTAATTTAGAAAAAATTGCATATTGTAAAATTAAAACATTTAATATGTAAGTTTAAACAGGTTTTCGCATTTTTCCAGTATATATGTTTTAAACATGTTTTATTGTCGAAATATCCGTTATAAAATCCTGCTAATATAAGATTTCCCATCGCTTAATGGAATTAAGGCGGGACCACGTAATCTAAAATACATTATTAGCATAAGTGAACGTGCGTTTCATTTTTCTTAAGCATATATTCAATCACATGTTCACTATTTAAAATGTTTAAAATGTTTTAAGCACTTATCTAACGCTGTTTGGGAAAGTAGATTATATCAATTTAAAAACACTACTTCTTTTTAAAAAGGATTATTTTTAAAATCATGTATTCTTTGTTAGTGTAATCTTAAATTATTTCATAATTGTGTAATGACATCAAATGCATGCATTGAATGTCATACACCAGTTACTCAGTTCCACTTTAGCACTCAAACGTAATAGTTGACACACTACGATTACATCTAGTATTCGAGTAACTTTACGATTTATAGATTAGATATAGGCGGATAAAAGCAATGGCGTGGGGTATATCTCCCAGACCATTCCTTTTGCTAGAGCTTGTAACGATGTTCAGGTCTTCAATGATCTAAATCAAGTTATTACAAGCGAACTTCTTTAGCTAGAGTTTCGTTATCACAAAGTGCACAAATGTTTCTCAGAGTTATATCGGAGGAAAGAAAACCTACGGGAGAAGTACAAAAGCAACCTAAAACATTTCCGCGACTATGAATATAGCAACATTTTTATGCAGATTTGATCCATAAACTTAATATTAGTCTTCAAATATCACATGCACGGCACGCACGCAAGTACCTATATTCATACATAAATACATACAAACACCATCCATCCATTCATTCTTTATTATATAAAAGTTCTCTTGGCGCGGGAAAGCTGCCGTGTAAGCACGACGTCAACATTAACGTAACGTCATTTATATGTTGATGTTAAGACATATACCTAAGAGAAAGAGAATATAAGATCGCCTTAAATCTGCATTCGTTAAGAAAAAAGTAAATACATCGGTCACCGTTATTTGATCTGTCATCGATTTCAAATATGCCATCGATCTTGGACCGACCCTCGTTTTTACTTCCATCTATTCGTCCGTCTGTCTGTTCGTCCGTCCGTCCGTCCGTCCAACCGTCCACCCGTCCTTCCGTCCGGCCACCCTCAAGCTCGCACGCCCGTCCGCCTACCCGCCCACCCTAAAGAATTGACCGACAGAATTGACCTGCCTACATTCCTACATATATACCTACATACATACACACATACACTCATGCAACGCATACACACATACGCCATACCCACACTGCCTATATTCTTACATACATACCTACATACATACAATCATACACACATACAAAAGTACATACGCTCATATGCACATCCATCTATCCATCCATCCATCCATCCATCCACGCGCGCGAGAGCGCGTACGCACGCACGCACGCACGCACGCAGGCAGGCTGGCACGCACGCACGCAAGTACACACACGCTTACACACCCCCACACACCCGCCCGCTCGCACAAACATACATACACACACGCACGCAAGCACGCACGCACGCACGCACGTACGCACGCAAAAACATACACACACACACAAACACATACATGCATACATGCATACATACATACATACATACATACATATATACACACACACACACATACATACATACATGCATACATACATACATACATACATACATACACGTACACACATCCCACACACACCCGCACTCGCACACACACGCACGCACGTACGCACGCAAGATAAAACACGCATACACGCACACAAGCACACTTATTACTTACATAACGCAACATATCGAATATTAGCATAACAACGAGTGTAATGGCAAACATATTATATAGTATAACTGTAATCAGATGTATTGTGATTACAAGTATTTATCTATATGAAAGTACGTTATTACATTATGAACATGTTAAAGTTTGTGTGTTCATATTAAAGCTATTGATGGGAAAGTCTGCGAGTGAGCTGCCGTCAGTTGGTGAGACTGCTAATACTAGAGATCACAACAAAAGCAGCGTGTTTGATTCGATGCTGATGTAAAAATACTCTGACATGATCAATGTATAATGTCTTGGAGAAACAGAAAATAAAAAGGAGAGGAATATGTTGTAAACATTTAGTTTATTTATACCTTATTGTATGTTGTATGGTGTTACGAGTTATTGAAATTGTTTAACAATCATCTCAAAAATAAAAGTTAGACATACACACCATTAATCAACGGGAAGTATTATGATGTTATTAAGTAAGTGTTTTCATACTGGCCCAGTTACTGGTCTAAGGACTGACATAGTGGCCTTTGGGCTTGGGCCAATATGTCAGTCCTTAGACCAATAACTGGGCCAATATGAAAACATTTAATTAATGACATTTTTATTAATTAATATCTCTTTTTATTCCTATTTTTTAAATATCATTTACAGGTAAGAAAAAACAAAAGATATATGTTCAATATAACATTTAATAACAAGTATCTGATTCAAATACAAAGCTAATATATCTGATAATAACGCTTCTTTTCATGATTTCGATCTCTCGAATGAAAATAGTGAAATAAATAGCAAAATCTATGACAAGAGAGGTAATTTAAATTTTGACATTGTTAATTATCCCCACTTTGATGGGGATGTTCCCGAGCAACTTCTTATGGGGTGTATGTGTCTCAACTCAGGGTTACCGTTACCATAAACTTCGTAAAACCTTTGCAAAATTTTATTATCGTAACCATGATCTTCTTTCCAAATATAAAAGTAATTCAAGGAATCTTCTGCGACAAGGACTATCACAGCCTGACTTCTATGGTGATGTGATTTATAGACTGCGTAAGATTCCTGGTCATGATCACTTTCATACTATCTTTGTTAGACTTGTTAAAACGTTTATCAGAAGAGGTTATGACCCTATCATTTTGCAACGTACTGCATGCTTGGTGGTGGACCCTTTTACAGTTCGCCACTACTCTTTCCTCTTTAACTGTACGATGACCGAACGGGCTGTGGACCCTATGATGACGCCTACCTAAAGCCCAATATGATGGTGGCGTTTGATGTTTGTCTATGATCGTTCTTGTCGTGCCCTTAATGGTTTATTCTCTTGTTGCTCTGGCTTCTGGCAAGTCATTGAGTACCTTCATTGTGGCTTTTTAGGCTATTGTTTTTTTAGTATTATATTTACACGAGCATATTTGTGTTTTACTTATATTGCCTATTGGTGCTGCTTTGTTGGTTAGAGATTAGATCATGTCGGGGATTTCTTTATTTACACTGTCCTGTTTTAATGGGATGACAGTAGGGTAAGTGTGAGGTTTGGGGCACCCTAGAACCGGTTTAAACACCCAGCGGGCTTTGTTGCCACTGACCGTTCCAAGGCGGTAGCCCTATTGTCAACTCTTTTGTGTTTGTGATGTCGTTTGCATTTTTTATTACTTTTGCCTTCTCGTTTGTCTGTTTACGTGTTTGTTTTTGTATTTTGTGGTTGACTGTCGTCCTTGAATGCTACTTTCCCTCTTTGATATGTTTGTCTTTCTTCCACTGTTACCGCTCGATGGGGCGTGGGAAAATCACAAACCTTAATTATTTTGATTGACTACATTACATAGGCGAACATAAGCTGCGACGTTATGTTTTGTTTCTTCAAAATAACGTCCTTAAAGTAAACAAAGCCTTGGTCATATAGGCCGTGTTGGCTTATCCAATAATATTGCTTGAATTTCATATTGGTCGAGTTTTCTCATATTGGCCGAGTTTCTCTCCATAGTGGCCTTGTTTTTTACCATATGATGCGTGCAGTTTTCTGCAAACCACGGCAGATATTAAGTAGTTAATTAATAAAATATTATATTGATATAAGTGTATATTTTCTTAAAATATGACAGTTTTGTAAGTATGCTAAAATTCAATCTGCCGGGGCAGAGGCGAGAGATGAAGTAAGTTGTTGTAGAGAAATAGATATATGCTATGATGTTAATTGCTAGTAGTTAGAGTATACAATGTACAGAGATATAACCTACACATATAATGCCACTTGATTAATATAATGAGAAAAGTAAGCCAAATAAAAATATCGGTGTACTCCTACAATGAGACAGATGTGAAAGTTTCATATTCGACAAAAGTATATATATTCCTGAAACAAACTTCACGGTTTGTATAAGCGGGCTCGAAGTTATTCTCCCTTGTTGAGGCGAAATGGAAAAATAGAGTTGAGTCACCGAATTTCATTTGTGTTTAGATTGTTCCCTTTCCTTACAGGGGAAAATCAACATAGTTTTAATTAATATATAGTATCACCCAGTTTCCAGAATCAATATATTTAGGCTGACCTCGTGGCCGAATGTGCCATGCCGTCTGCTATTGGACGAGACGCTGTGTCAAGGTAGATGTCCTAGCGCTGAAGGGTTCGAATCCGTTGGTAAATGAATGGTACATAATTTACTCCAGAGGTAGGTCACTGTTCAAGATTTCGTCCCTCGGGTTTTTTGGTAGTACCCTAGATTGGTTTGCCCTTTGACTGCAACTTCTGTGGTTATTTAGGACAATTCTGGATACATTCTGAAGTGTTTCTAATTATGTTTTTATGTCGTTTTACAATATCATATGCGTGGATCGTTTCCTAATTTCTCTAGATGTGGACTTTATTGTTAGAGATTTCCATTTGATGGGATGTACTTCTATTTACACTGTCTTTGATCGATTTAAGCTAACCAGTGGCGATATTGCTTACTGAACGCACCAAGTCGGTAACCCTGTCTTCACCACTCTTTTGTTCTTTTCACTGTACAGTCATACAAGAATTTGGAAAGACTTTGCGAGATTCTATGATACTTTCGGTTTACGTATTTTCAAGTTAATTAAATGGCAAGTAAGACATATGCATGATACGGTATTGGCAGGCCTACACTACTCAATTTCGCATTCCTGATTGTTTGTTTGCACTTATTTGATATGTACAAACGATAACAAACAGTTTAGGATGAAATACACCACATATGCATGAATGAATGAATGAGTGAGTGAGTGTGTGACCGAGCGAGCGAGTGAACGAACGAACAAACGAATGAATATGAATTAATAACGAAATATGACTTAATGGCTTGAAGAAGGAAAACATGAATGAATGGATGAATGAACGAACACGAATGAATGAATAAATTTGAATGCATGAATAAATATGTATTACTTAACGAATGAATGAACGGAATGAATGAATAATAATTATGAATGCATGATCGATTCATTCGATGAAAACAATCAATCAAACAAGCAATCAATCAATCAGTTAGTCGTTCAATATATCAATCAATCAATTTAACTGAGTGAATGAATGTATGTATGTCACATCCGTTTTCCAGTTAATATATCTCAACTTCCTTATGCAAAATATGGACCTAGGTAAATGTCACGTCCGGTCTTTGAAACATTTGGGTCGGTTGAATGGCGTTTTACGTCATGTTTAGAACAGTTTAGGCTATGTATGACGGTCGATAGTTTAGTGGTGGAGTTTAGATCATGTATTTAATGTATTCATACAAGCGATATGTATTGATTCTCTTTATCACGTTTTTCTATTAAATCATGTCGACCGTCTTTTGTGCCATTGTAGTAAAGATGTTAATTATTTAATGTGCATGCCTAACCTAACAGTTTGGGACAGAAGAAATCGCTGATCTCACATGTTCTGTCATAATGATAAATGGAAACGGTACTTGTAAATTGACAGCAATAGCTATGTCATTAAATAAACATTAGTAGCTCTTTATATAAGTGCGCGCCGTCGAAACCAAAAAAATATTTTGTTAATTTATTTCGATATTCAGAAAATTGTAAAGACTGAATATTAGTGAAAATTGTACACAACACATTATTCTTTTGTCCATATTACATGAATTGTTTATATCCATTAACTCAAAACAAAATAACTACGTTATTGTCATGGGTTGTGTTTACAAAATGCAGTTAAACATACTCTTGCTTGCATGTAACATCTCCTGAAGTCAAATTAGATGGCTGAATTAGACAATCGATCACATTTATGAGTTCGACGTTCACACCCAATCTGGAGTTCGACATTTGTTACCAGTCTTAGCATAACGTTAGACCAGATGTCCCGAGTTAGATATTCGTTATTGTACTGAACAGAACGTTGAGCAAGACTGTTATCTTAAAGACTTTGGATGCACTTTTTGTAATTTGAAGTATTTGAAAACATAAGCATGATATAGAGTTTTCTTCTTTCTCACGTATAATTTGTGATCCATGGTAAGTATCAGAGTTATCTCCCATGTAGTTAACACATCATACAGACACAGTTGCTTTCAAGTTCCCCCAAATAAATGCAGAACGAATGCTAAACGAACGGAAAATGAACGCAGATTGAACGCAGATCGAACGCAGAATGAACGTTACACGATCTATATTTAAAAAATGCATTCCGTTTGTTGCGTTCATTTCGTTCGTTTTCAGCGTTTAGCGTTTTAAAAAATGAAAACGATGAATGCATTTTTTAAAACGCTAAACGTTGAAAACGGACGGAACGAACGAAACGAACGAAACGAAAGCAAATGCATTTCGCTATTTCGGATAACTTTCAATAATATCCTTTTTAGTTGAAACTTAAAGTCTCGATTTAAACAAAGTGCGTTTTCCAGTATGTTCAGGTTAATATAAAGAAATGCACTGTGTAAATGGTGTTTTTTAATCACGATTACAAACTTTCATATTTACTGATTTAAAATGGGAAATATAGTTATTGGGTAACACAGACTTTATATTATTTCAAAATAAAACTGTGTAGCACAAACTATATATTGTTTCAATATAAAACTCAAAATATGTTGATAAAAACAGCCGGTATGTTTTACAATAGTGTCAAGTATGTTGATTTTTTGATGAAACTAACATAAACCCGGAAGAAAACAGTATAATCATCAATGTGCACCACCAAATTATGTCAACAAAAGGACCCATTCTTCAATATGATCACATAAACATTAGTCGCCGACTCGTGATAAAAATCGCATGCCTCGATATCATGCGTAATTTAATCGAAAGAGATGTTTCGATTGGTAAACGTTGAACGAACGAACGCAAATGCATTTTCTCCGTTTGTGCATTTAAACTCACACATTATGCTGCGTTCGTTCCGTGCATTTAAATAAACGCATAATTTCGTTTATAAACGATGAATGTATTCAAAAACGCAAATGATTTGCATTTTAATATATGCATTCATAAAAATGAAATGCTATCAAAATGCAATCGGATGAAACTAACATAAACCCGGAAGAAAACAGAAGAATCATCAATGTTCACCACCAAATTATGTCAACAAAAGGACCCATTCTTCAATATGATCACATAAACATTAGTCGCCGACTCGTGATAAAAATCGCATGCCTGGATATCATGCGTAATTAAATCGAAAGAGATGTTCCGATTGATAAACGTTGAACGAACGAACGCAAATGCATTTTCTCCGTTTGTGCATTTAAACGCACACATTATGCTGCGTTCGTTCCGTGAATTTAAATGAACGCATAATTTCGTTTATAAACGATGAATGTATTCAAAAACGCAAATGATTTGCATTTTAATATATGCATTCATAAAAATGAAATGCAATCGGAATGCAAACGGAGCTCAAATGGAACGCAAACGAAACGCAAACGGAATGCATTTTTGGGGTAATTGAACGCAACTGGGTCTGTATTTCATATAACAATATAAGAATATTGCCAGAGACATATTAAAACTTTATTGAATAAAATGTTTGGGTTCAGTGTGTTAATAACCACAAATAAAAAATATTAACAATCTCGGCCTCTTTATTACTTATTCATAAGTACATGTACTTGTAAAACTCCTCAACCTTTGCTTTGGATTATATACATTCCATCCACCTAATCTGTGTGTGAGGCAGTATGTTTGGTTAGTAGACATTTGTTTAAAGCATACCTGTGCCTTGCTGGCCACAAATAAACAATTATATACATGATCCCCGTAAAACGGTATTTTTATAACAGAGTCTAAAATGAGGGTCAGTTAACGAAACTAACCCGCTAAATAAGGTCAATATTTCACATCACAACTGTTTATCAAAACATTACCAAGGTGTTTAGGACATAACATAATGTACTCTAATGTCATCCCAATAACACGTGTTAGTGTAAATAACGATAACCACATCAGGTTATATTCTCTAACAAACAAGGCAGTTTTAACAGTAAATATAAGTAAAACACATACATGATCATGTGTACATACATAATATAAACAAGTCTAGAAAGCCACAAAGCAAGTAGTCAGTGACTTGGCAGAAGCCAGAGCAACAAGAGAACAAATATTTAAGAATACGACAAGATAAGATTTAAGACAAACATGAAACGCTACCGTACCAAAAGGATTTGGGTAGACGTCATCGTAGGGTCCACAATTTGTCCAGTCATCGAACAATCAAAGAGGAAACTATAGTGGCGTACTACACTAAGCATGCGTTGCGTTGCAACATGATAGGGTCATAACCTATTTTGATAAACATTTTAACAAGTTTTATAAAGACTTTATTAGAGTGATTATGACCAAGGATCTTGCGAAGTTTGTAAATCACAAAACGATAGAAATCAGGTTGCGATAGTCCTTGTCGCAGAAGAGTTCTTAAATTACTTTTATATTTCAGAAGTAGATCAGGGTTACGATTATAACATTTTGAAAAGTTTATGTTATGCTAATGGTAGCCCCCTTGTAATTTTTAGTTATACAAATATCACAAATATTAAAGTCCTGAACACGACTACAAGCTCTAGAAAAAAGAAATAAGTTGAGAAACAAAGACCTCATAAGAAGTAGTCCGGGAAAATCCCCATCTAAGTGGGGATAATTATATGTAACAATATCAAAATTAAAATCACCACTCTTGCCATAGATTTTAATAAGTATTTTGCCATTTTCAATAAAGAGATGAAAATCAAGAAGAAAGCGACAGTCTCAGAAATGTTAGCTTTGTTGAAATGAAGTTCCTTAGGATAGATAGCATTAACCATATTATAAAAGAAAGGATTGTCAATATTGAATATGCCATTCAGATACCACGTGGTGTCATTATAAGAGTATAAAAAACACAAAATGTCCCTAGAGAAACGTTTCTGATAATGTATTCCTTATGCTACTAAGAGAAGTTTAATCTCACATTTCTAAATAATAAAGCATTTTTAAACCGTAAAATTTGGCATGTAATACACTAAACACTACTCTATACAGATGTATAGGGATACCAACAATAACAATGCCTAAACACGGCAGTTCCATTCCTGACGAAAATATTATCTTATAGGAAAATGGGTGCTTCACAAACTTCTTGGCAAGTTCACATAGTGCAATTGTTTAAACTGTCGTTAGTAAGACACGCTTTAATATTGTTACAGGCCAAAGAAGGTTGAATGACAGCAATAATCTTGTCTTTGATAAGGTGATATGGTAAAGTTGTATATAGTGTAGAGTATTCATAAGTACTAATAGATAAAACCTGACTTTTACTGCAAACCTTTAATTCGACGCTGCGGTTTTCGGGTTTGACCTGAGTGGTTAAAGCCGTTTATGTTGTGTTTATAGAGTTGTAATTCTCAAAATGTGTTAGTTATATATATATATATACCTCGTCGTCAATAGTTTAAGACATGATATACATATTTTGTAGAAGCTGGCTGTTGTTGGCGAGATAGCTACTTTAAGGTAAAGCGGTACATATTTGCGGGAGTTCTCAATCACCAAGCGCTGCAAGCACTAGAGATATTGTTTGCTGATGTGATTTATTAAAAGCAGGCCGTTCTGAGGGTAGTATCCCAAACTTGTTTTAACATAAGCGGTTTTCATTAACGCCTAGTGGCCTAGTGGATGTAGGCTGCGACACCAAGTGGATGTAGGCAGCGACGCCTAGTGGGATGATTATGACGGAGTGATTTAGCAGTTTACATGGTGATTAGATATTATGTCAAAATGCAAATATTTTTGATAGGGAAATAACATTATAACTGAAAACAATATTGAACCTGATGTTTTTGCAGTATCTGAACACATCTAGACATTAACCGTTAACATACCGACAAATGGACGAAATAGGAATCTGTATGTGAGGACGCTATTCAGCTGGATTGCGGAACGTCCGTGGTTCGTTCTATCAATGTGACAGCCCGTGCACGACAATTGCACCTGGGGACTTTCTCTACTAATGGAAGCTGGAAAGTGACCTTAGCTGTTGGTGCGACTATAAAATCAATATCAATTCAAGTTATGTTGATTGTGAATGACTTTGATCTTGTACATTGTCAACTGAGTATATAATACAATTAATCACGTTTGTTTACGTCTTGTGCGCTTGGAGTTGTATTCGCTAGATATCACTCTACGGCAGTCGTGTATCAAAATAATTCCATTATTATCTACACAGGGAGTGCTACAGTTGAGTATATTAGATGGTCTACACGATGCTTTATTTTAGACTTTAGATATAACAAACATGTTCGTTACAAGAGTATTTTGTAAAAGAAAATCAGTAATTTACATTAGTTTTCACATCATAATAACCCCGTTGAATAATAGTGTAAAACTAACATATCGTTCGATGTATCATATATTAGAACAGAGAGCGGGTCTTTTCATGTGTATTTATGGAGGTTATTTTTCTCTTGGTTTGTTATGGAAATTGTAAAAGTATGTTTAGTTATAAGAAATATTGTCACTAATGCTTGCAGCAATGTCTCTAAAATATCAGGAAAAAACGAAAGATGTGCCTTATCTAGTAATATATGAAGTCGGTTAATAATTTGGTATGCATCACAGACTTGCTGTGTTAACTTTTCTTGTTTTGTTATGGATACATGCAACAATCGTTGTTCAGGGATAAGGCCAGAAAAAATACCTGTGATTCTAGTTACCCGACCGTCCCTATTTTTTGGCGCCGACCCTACAGTTTTGTATCATAAAAAGAAAAAAAAAGAAAAAAGACGAAAAACCGGGTACGAAATATATAATCCCTAACTTTTTTGTGATAAAAGGCATTCTGAGTATTTAAGGCCTGTTGTTCTGGCTGAAATGACTTTATTGACTTGTTTGTGAGAGCTAATAATTTGCATGGTTGTACGATGATTTTATTTATCAACTTGAAAATGTTGAAAGTGAAAGTAGAACACATTTAAGTGGTGCCGAATGAATGCAGTTTGTTCACGGTGTCAACAAAGATCAGAACTTTATTTTCTTATATGCCACATGACCCCTACTATTCTCAGCAGTTTTCTAGAGAGGAAGGTCTCATGACTAGAAATATGTAAGTTAATCTAAGTTTGACCTTCATTTTAAAAAATGGCTAACTAGAGAGCTTGAAAAATATTGCACAGGACTCAATGGGATTTGTTTGACTTCCGGTACACCTTTTGGCTATTAGAACTGGAAAATGCAGCCTTGGGACAGAGCAGAAGTTTATGAAAAACATTAATCATGAAATGCTGCCAGCAGATTTGTTCTTCCAATACCACTCAGCCTCAGGAAATGATCAAATTCAATCTTACGTAAACTCATAAGGGCAGAAAATATGTGTTTTCAATTTATTTTATTCAAAACAAACAAGTTAGATATCATGAGGTTATTTTCCTTCTCTCCTTGCAAAATCACTACAAATTAACTACTTGACAAAGTTAAAGACACCTTTAACATCGTCCAAACTACATGGGCAAAACAAAAGAAAACAAATACCTACCTACCTACCCTAATATTTTTCAGCTGAGTAACCAGAAACACAGGTGGTTTTTTTTCTGGTCTAACATAAAACCAAAGACTAATTTATTATAAAGGCCAATGAATACTTTATTATACAATTCAATACATTATATTTTCCAGATGATTTACAGTTTGTAACTTTAAGCATTGTGCAAAATTCAGAAGAATAACTACAACAAGAAACGTGCCTTGAATGCCCTTCTGTAATACGATTTCTTTGCAGGACTAGTAAGTACAGAAAATTCTTAGGATTAAGGACTCATAACGTGGTCCCGATTTAATTCCATTAAGCAATGGGAAAGATTATATAATCAGGATTTTATAATGGATATTTCGGCAATAAAACCCATTTAGAAACATGCCATAACCGGTTTAAAATTACCTATTAAATGTTTTAATTTTAGGCCATGCAAACCTTTTTAGTCGAAATAAAGATTTTATTTCAGACCTCAGTCAACCCCGTGTTCGCTTCTTGGCGTAGGGGTTGGATGGGGTATGAAAGTTAATACTCGGACCACGTAATGTTATTTCGAGTCTATTTTATTTGGTGGTTGGTGTTTGGGGTGTGTGTTGGGTAGAGAAGGTGTATAGATAATTTTAATAAGATCCATGTTAGACATACAATTGATGAGAATATGGTTTAACTCAAATTTGTATCAACTGATGAGGCAGGCCCCTTAAAGCTTTTGTATGAAGAGACCATATGGAAACATAAAAGCAGGTTTATCATTGATCGTGTTTTGGTTTTAGTTTTGTTCAAAAAACAATGCAGAATCATCAAGACAGTTTTCATTCAATACAGATAAATGTGTTCGTTTTCCTTTATGAGAGTAAAGTACAAAGTATTCTAGATAATAATCAAATCGAAAACGCTAAACAAAGAAAAAAACATAATCGGGCCTCAGTTAATATACCTCTGCAAATCGGTTATGTAGGTTCGCCTGTTTGTTTGAATGGTATTGTGCGTCTTGTTTAGCATCTATTAGGCCATATTTGACGTTTGAAATGTTTGTGATAAAAGATGTGTTCAGCTTATAACTTAACAATTTTATTTTGTAAGTGAATTAAATATCTTGACCTTCTCCACGAATATGTTCATTTTAATGTCAAGTGCTAAGTATAATATATTATAGCATGATTATTACTAATATATTGTTTCCTAATTTTGCTGCATCCGTATTTGTGAAAAAGAGGTAGAGAATGATGTTTTGAAGTAAATATCTTCAATTATAAAATAACTGCAACATACATAAATAATAATTAAAAAAAACTGCTTTTAAGTTGTTGTTTAAGGTATTAGTAGTCTGATGTGTCCATGTATGAACGTAAAAACGATTTCAGAAAACATAAATATGAAATTGATTAAATTCATGAACTATTACAGTTCGAAATATCAGCTGCAGGGCTATGTTCTGATTTCCTCCTCAATAAAAAAGGTTGATTATTTCTAGTAAGAAAAGAATGACACAAAATACAAACTTACAATTTAAGGGCAAAAACACACCTTTGCAAATAATGATAAAAAATATATAAATTTGGACCAAAGATATTTTAAATGGTATGTGATAATACCGCAACAATAACTATTTATGTTTTTGTATTACAGAATATGAATAAATTGCATATTTTGGTTAATTCATAAACTCGTCAGTAAAATACGAGCTTACTGCCCTGTTACAATTCTAACTTTATAGTTTTGTCTTAAAACGAATCATACGATCATGTTTAAATTGCAAACACAGTTTAAAATAATTATGACATTCATTTGGTGAAATTATTTGGTTTAAGATAAAACTCTACTCAGTAGAAACATGTAGCCTTAAATTTGGAGAGAAAAAAAAGTATCTAATTCAAATTAATTAATTTAAATCGAACCGCATGAAATTGGAAATCTGGTATCAGAGTAAATACTCAGTTAGAAATCACCACGACAACGAATTGCTATACCATACATAAAACAAGGATACATCTGCATCAACGATACAACATCCACAACAAGGACTCACTGTACAGACATGTACAAACCACGAGTTGCATCTGGTAACAAATAAATACTAAATATAAAACATTCACAAATAGAAATCACTATACAGATATGTACACACACGAGGGTGCATCTGGTATCGAAACAATACTACGTATAAAACATTCACAACAAAGATTCACTATACAGGCATATACACACAACGAGGGTGAACCTGGTATCGAATATGTAATATTGTTCAGGGCACTTGTTTGTTTTTGCAGACAAAATTCAACTAGTACCTAAATAAATTGTTTATCAGTGTAACATACATTTTCGTCTGGAATATGGATTTTTATGATTTTAATTCACATAATATTCAAAATGACAAATTTTATGTTATTTTATTTGTAAGTTTAATGTCCCTAGACATCAAACAGGTGTAATGTAGAAAAAGAGTATGCGAGTGGACCTTTGGAAACGTCCGAAAATATTGCAGTCTTGGTTTGATTGAGGCTGTTCTTGCTGGTCCATACCATAGAAAACGGGGAAGATAAGTCGTTACCCTCTTGCATGTAACTATTGACTATAATGTATGCATATTGACAACATATCTAGGCCCTGTCACAATTTGAGTAAACTGATTTTGAGACTTTTTTTAAAGTGTTTTTTTTTATGTTTTTTCTACTTAATATTGAAAAAGTGGACACATTCATATAAGGCGGTGTGTCCACATGTTAAAAAAATATCAAAATATGATTTAATTGCCATGTTTAACCGTTTTTAGACCAAGACGTATTTGACCATTTTCCGAAATTGACCCTTTTTAAAAAAAAAATATGTTCAACATCGATCGATCATTCTGGAAAAAGTCGGTGATTCTGGAGGAGACGAAACATAAAACATGTAACACTTATACAAGTGTAGTGTTACTGCGTCAATAAAATTACCTTCAATGATCGTTTGATGTTCGAAATATGCAATTTATGTAGACAACTGCACTTTTTCCTATTTCTCTGACGCGGCCATCTTAGCAGACAACATCGAGGTAAAATCCGTTGTAAACCAGTCAGAATTATGCAACAATTGTTTTAATTGGTCAATTTAAACTAATAAGCGCGCGATAACATTCTGGTTTACGAACCATAAACTCGATGAATGAACTATATCGCTTCAGCAAGGGACGCAGTCAACAATTTTATGAATGAAATTAAATGCCTTTACAATTGTGTCATCACAAGGACATAGGCCTAGTTCGTAGAAATATTCATGGCACGTTTACTGCTGTGGTGTGTTCTGATATTTCCTTATAACTACAAAAAGAGCTATATTTCCGTATAAACAAGTTTTCATTCCCTTCAGATACTGCAACCTTGATAGAATAACCTTTACATTGAGATAATTTATATACTTTTTTCATTCCCTTCAGAACTTGCAACATTGTAAATGGATACATATTTTTTTATTCTCTTCAGAACTTGCAGCATTCAACAAAAAAAAGAGCTATATTTCCGTTATTCATTCCTTCAGTTTTTTGTTGAAACGTCTGTGTTAATTTAAGGGTTTGATGTTATTCATTCCCTTCAAACTGTTGTCGAAACGTCTGTGCTAATTTAAGGGTTTGATGTTTTCATTCCCTTCAAATTGTTGTCGAAACGTCTGTGCTAATTCCCTTCAGATTTTGCAAAATTTGAAGGGAATGAAAGGATTTTATCCCAATTTGTTGGGATAAATTGGGATAAATTCCTTTTCATTCCCTTCAGAATTTTGCAACAGTGAAATTGATCAGATTTTAAAAAACGGCCAAACACCGCAATTCATTATCACCTTACGTGTCCACATTTCCAAAAACAGGCAAAAATGCCTATTTCAACAAGATGATCTGTGTCCACATTTCAAAACAGGCAAAAATGCCTATTTCAACAAGATGATCTGTGTCCACATTTCCAAAAACTTGATATTTTAGCACCAAAAAGTAATCCAAGCCCCTTTTTCTATGTATTTGTCCCCAAAGGAGACCCTTTCTCCGGAATATACCTTCCATGTATCACATTATTAAACTTCTAAATAAGAGGACACGTCGCCTTATAGAGCCGTGTCCACATTTTCAGAAACACACTTTTCTTATAAAAACACACTTTTTTAACATTTTAAAAAAGACACTTTTCTTAGGAAAAACACACTTTTTTAAAATGTGGACACGCCGCCTTATAGAGCCGTGTCCACATTTTAAAAAAGACACTTTTCTTAGAAAAAACATACTTTTTTAAAATGTGGACACGGCTCTATAAGGCGGTGTGTCCACATTTTAAAAAAATACACTTTTCTTAGGAAAACCATACTTTTTTAAAATGTGGACACGCTGCCTTATAGAGCCGTGTCCACATTTTAAAAAAGTATGTTTTCCTAAGAAAAGTGTCTTTTTTAAAAATGTGGACACACCGCCTTATAGAGCCGTGTCCACATTTTAAAAAAGCATGTTTTTCCTAAGAAAAGTGTCTTTTTTTAAATGTGGACACACCGCCTTATAGAGCTGTGTCCACATTTTAAAAAAGTATGGTTTTCCTAAGAAAAGTGTTTTTTTTTTTAAATGTGGACACACCGCCTTATAGAGCTGTGTCCACATTTTAGAAGTTGTTATAATGTGACACATGGAAGGTATATTCCGGGGAAAGGGTCTCCTTTGGGGACAAATACATAGAAAAAGGGGCTTGGATTACTTTTTGGGGGTAAAATATCAAGTTTTTGGAAATGTGGACACAGATCGTCTTTGTGATTTACACATTTTTCGCATTTTTTGAAAAATGGACACGTTCAATGTTTAAGTTCTGAACTTGAAGGGAATGAAAAATAATATTTTTCAATTTACAACATATTTAGTAGAATGCCGGCATGTTCTGAAGGGAATACAAATTAATATTCTCCATTTACAGCTATTTAGTCAATGTGGCAAGTTCTGAAGGGAATGAATAAAATCATTTTTTGTTATGTTTTTAACATGTGGATGGTGCCTTATATGAACGTGTCAATGCGGTCCTTTTCATTCATTTGGTTCATTAAGACGTGCTCGACCTCTAGTCCAATGAAAAACGTCGTTATATAATGGTAGCCGTGAAAATAGACTGGTTTAAATCCCATTACTAAGAGCAAAATAAGTGCAAAAATCAGTTTACTCAAATTGTGACAGGGCCCATATCTAATGTTTGTTTATGAAAGAACATACGTAATTTTTAAATAATGAACTGTTGGTATGTATTACTATGTATACAAAATGTTGAAATGAAAATTCTTAATACACATTTCCTACTCGGTTATTGATGTACATGTACTTGAGTCTATTGCAACTATTAATTCTTTTGATTACAAAAACATGCCAACTAAGCAGAGTACGAGTGATATATGTTTCAACTTATACATTTCCGAAAGCAATTTTTGAAATCTAAATAAAACATAACCTTGTATACCTAAACCTGAATTTCAGTTGAGATTTTGTTTAAAGGGGGATAATGACACTATTTTAAGTTCTGGTCAAGAATGAATTCCGTTATATGAATATTTGTATGACAATATAGTTGATATATACATACACCATATACATACGCCTGCACAATTTAGTTACTTCCGAAAAGCATTTTGCTTAATATGTATACAAAATACTCGTACATTGTGTGCGTAATATATACATATCGTATACAGCCTGGAACTTCCATTCTATACAAAATAAACTTTCTAGAGTTTATTGGTGATAACATACAAATGCAGTTTAATTTTGGTTAGACAATAAATAATTCGGACTGCCACAGCGCAATGGTCTATTCCAGACTATATCCGTATCACTCACTAAGAAATAACTTTTAACCCAAATTCACAACCACATTCCCACCTCAGCCTGACCCTACTGGAAAGTTAAAGTTAGTCGCATACAGACACAATCCATTCAGCTTATCAAGAGAATCACCCCGACATTATTTAACTCCACCCACCAACACAACAGTCCCTGGATTTGTATTAATCTCTTTTTTTATGTTTAAAGATACACCCATTTCAAACAAGTTCCTCAACCAGAAGTTGCCTTCCTTTTGTATCCCATCTCTTCCTGCCCTTTTTTTGAGTATCTCTCAACCTTCCCACTCCAAGCTGTAAATAGTTTCTTACCTATCTTCATTTCCTTGCTTTTATTTTAACCCCAAAGAAGGCCACTTCTGATAAAACCCCAGCCAATTTTGAAAACAATCAAGTGCCCCCCCCCCCCCCCCCCCCCCCCCCCCCCCCCCCCCCCCCCCCCCCCCCCCTCCCCCCCCCCCATATATTTGTACTTTTACCTCACCTCTTCAATCTTCCTATCTTTCTTAACCAATGTAAAGCTGCATTTGATCAAGATCTACCCGGAAAAATCACTGATCAAGAGCCACCACAAACCCCTCAAACATCAATAATTTCAATTATTTCTTGAACCATATATTGATTATATATAAAGCATACTTCGAATGATGTATACAACATTTAAGAAAATCCAATGAACGCTAAACGTTATATTTTAAACTATATTTTGTTTTCAAATATACATATATGCATACTGATTACAGACTACAGACCCTATTTATAAATCAATTAAACACACAGTTTGAAAACATGATACGGAAAATAGTTTAAACCTCAAATTAATATTTTTCAAGAATTACTCATGTCATAAAACATTGAAGACACATCGGTTGTATCCTTACGGAAGCGGGCTATTGTTGTAAAAGTATGCATCTCATGGTTCATAGATAGTTTGTAACTTGACAGGTTGGCGGATATATCATGTATTCCGCACACTCAGTTAGACTAGATAGTTAACGTTTTTGCCCACTTCATTTCTCAAAAACGAAATTTCAATTGATAGCGATGAAACGTTTGGTGACCTGTTCTATTGTTGTACCCACTTTTAAACTTCAAAGTAACCAGTTAAGCACTTTTAAAAAATGTTGACACCATTTGGGTTTACCAAATGACTCTCTGTAGATGTAAAGTTTGCTATGTTTTAAACGCGCTTGATGCATAAACTCCTATACAAGTGACGTTTACGTCTCAACCCGACGAACCAGACCAATATTTGCTTTTGCTTACGACACACCCCATGGCACCAGTGTTACGTGAACCCGTGATTTCCTGATATAATGTCTACCTTGCCATACACTGAGACTGACAGGCTCCATACATGATATATGTTTTAGCATGCGGTAGGTGTAAGTGGAATACAACTCGATATGTGGAGTCAATAGCCCAGTACTACAAACTGTATTATAGGGTAAGAGGCTGACAAATGATAGTTGAACGTATTATCTATGACACTTTAAAATTGAACAAAAAAACGCTGATAATTGGTAGACGTTTCTAAATTCATAAAATTGCTTGTAAAAAACCCCACTCATAATCAAACATTACGGTCTGCAAAGTGTTAGTTATAACACAAATGCCGATCTCACAATGTAAGAAATAGTGTTGCATTATTTATCATTTACATTGACAACTAAAATGTGCCTGCGTCAACAGTTAATATATCAGGTTCGATCAGGTTTTGACCAGTTTTCATTCATTATTCATCATTCCGTTGCAGTCAAAAGAGGACTTCTCTATTACAATACGGCTTTCAGTAAAACAAATGAGTTGCCATAAACAGAATCTCCTTTATTATATATTATTTATGATAACATGAAAACTGATACCTGTCATATTCGAACCGTTTACATTATGTTGTAATGAATACGCTCTCTTTGCTAAGCTAGTATGACAGCTACATATTATCAGCATGAATATAATATATTCGCGATAATGCTCATTTGTTCCAAATAGTACGGAATTTGAAATTGTATCTTGTATAACAGCTTCTGCCATGCTCTTGTATTTATGTTGTCAGTACATATTGTACTATACAACATATAATATATTTAGCGGTTAATATATGTCCTTGGTGTGCCTTTTGTCGAAAATGGCACGCCTAGTGCCGTAATGGCACGAGGGTTTTAGCTCGAGGGCCATGCACGTATATTTGCCGTTTTATTACATGTTTTAATATAAATTGAGAAGAAGAACAAGATCAAACATATTTAATTTAAACATATAAATAGAATAACTTATTTCTTTATACAAACGTATTGTTTTTCTTTTTTTAACAAAATGACTTTTTAAAAATATGTAATGTAATTCAATAGTATCAATAAATAAATAAATTGTGTAATTGCACATTAAACTATTGGGAGATTATCGTTTAATGATTTTTTTTAAATAATTAAATCTTCCCTATGTTACAATGTTTTCGGCTTTTGAGACAAACCCCAAAGTGTAAACTAATATTTTCCCCATTCAATGTAAGTTAGTCTTGCCGTATTCTGGGAATTGGGACACTGTACTAGAAATATTAAAGTACTAACTTTTATCAAAGACAGACACAAAGAAATAAGACATTGCCATGCATATATCTTCACTCTACCGCCAGTGTCCAATGTTCTTTGAGTATGACCATTGTAACTACGCCAGACATATTCCAGTATATTAAATGACACCCTGAGTATGGACGCAATCCGTCCCGGGTTCAACTGAAATTCTCCAAAACAGGATATTCAGTTTCCCTGGTACACAAGTAAAATAACTATTCAGAAACTACCAATCGACATTCAAATATCCAGGGTAGCATTATTGGGTTCAGTAGAAATTATGAACCATACCGGTAAAACCGTTGATGCATTACATGTCACTGCAGAGCAAAGATGGTAGAAGAAACTCTATATGGCATCAGAAGTTATTCCTTCGCACAAAGAACTGCATCCATCCCAAACAAATAACAATGAGAAAGACTTGAGAAGAGCCACGGAATCTATAACTGGTTTCACAAACCAATTCCGAGTTGATATTAATGATTACGAGTTATTCTGCCGATCGTCCGGTGTTCCAGCACAGAGAGATGTTGGTGATGATATATTACATCATCAGGCTGAGAAGACCATGAAATAGTTTGTCAGTGTATTGTATTGACATACTGATCCAATCTCTTTTCATCATTAGTCCCGCCTTAATTCCAGTGAGCGATGGGAACGCTTATAGTAGCAGGATTTTATAACGGATATTTCGATAAAAAAAACGTTTTAAAATATTGTTTACTGAATAAAATACGTTAACCTGTTTAAAATGACCTATTACATGTTTTAATTTTACAATATGCAAACGTTTTAAGCCTATATTAAGGTTTTATTTCATACTCCAGCAAACCCGGTTTTCGCTTCTTGGAGAAGAGGTTGGATGGGGTATAGAAGTTAAACTCGGACCACGAAACGATCTGCGGGGTACATTAAGGCTTCCATAATATGGAAATCAATGACCATAACAGCTTTATGTATTTAAAGCGACATACGTTTTTCGTCGACATGCGACTGTACATGTATAACAATATAAGTGTATGTATTGAAGTCGCAATGAAGAAACTTAGTAGCCTACCACCATGCTTTCGAATATTTGCTTCCTCACGGGACAATGATATGATCATAAACATCACATCATTAAAGCTTCCATAGTGATATGTTAATCAATGTGTACATGCATACACTGACGGTGAGTGATGTATTTATAGGTAATGACTTTGAGTGATATTTTATAATATTTTTTTTAAGTACGTATGCATGTATAGGGAAGGAACAACGTCGCATTTTACACATTTTCAGTGATATTACGACGGTGTCGACTGTAGCGGTGAGCAACAACCGTCAACTTTAACTTTAACTTTATAGATTGCCACACTACGCCGTAGACACATGACATAATAACCAAGCCATTCACAGAATCTTTAATGTACACCGCAGATGATGTGATGACTTAAATTCTGTTGAGATCAGGTTAAGTTGACTAAAATATTGCGTTACCCATTTTTATCTGGACGAGATACCGGTGACTGTTCGCATACTCAATGGAAAAGGGGGTCCCTAGGAAGCAAACAACACAAACAAGAGAGAAAATAACAAACCCGGTTTTATTGTGTCGGTTCATGAGAGACACCTTTCACACTCACTAAAACCGGCTTAAAAGACTGAACTTCATGATCCCCAAGGTCCAGTAAGTAATACACACAGTATTAAACAAAAGCTAGTTTAAACGTCAATACATATTGAAAAGGGGATTCCTTGGAAGAAAGAAACACAAACAAGAGAGAAAGTAGCAGACCCGGTATTATTGAGGCTGTTCATGACAGATACTATAGGGTGCAACACCTCTCACGCCCCTTAGCACCGGCTTAATCGGTATTCTACTTGAAAGCCATCGTATCATATTATAGCTTAACAGCACACAGAACACAAACGCACTTTATCAGGTAATAAAGTTCAATTTAAAGAAGACCATTGCACCCGTACCCTCTTTATTACATTACTAATGTGAACATTCGCGCGTTTCGCTTAGTTTGCATAAGGTTTAATGCGCCATTTGAGCCTTTGATATGAATAATTAATATTTATACATTGATTCATATTTCCATACATTTGGGAGTAAAATAAGCTTGGATTTGGATGTAACATGAGTGCACATTTGCAGACTGTTTAGTTATTCTATCGACTTTGACTATGACATGATGGCTGACGCTATTGATTATGGCACACAATTGAAATTTACATTGATGCATACAATTAATTAAACTTAGCGTGAGATGGGTTTGGAAAATACAACATTTAAAAATTCATAATTAGCATATATTATTCATAAATTGAAGTCCTAAATTACGCAAATACATTGTATTATAAAGAAATGTGAAATGATTATAATCCATATGTATTAAAATGCCATAGACAAGCCATTTGTTATAAGACACCAGGGTTTCAATAAAACTAATTACATTGACAATAACTGCTGTTACAGCTGCAATATTCATGTCGCAAAAAACAGTTCAGCAAGTGAATGACAAGCAGTTTGTGTTTGAATCAAAGTTATCGTGTTGACAACGGTAAACAAACTGAAATAGCGATCATGAAATGCTGACAATAACCGCAATAAATACGCAGTAAAGCTAGATTAATGAGCGATTACATATTGAAATCATAGCCCTAATGTTAAAAGCAAAGCTACGTGGAAAAGTTAATCATAAAGCACAAACTATCAATTCAAATGAGAAAAAATAATGTGTTTCTCTGTTTTCTTTTTTGTTTGTTAGGTGTTTAACGTCATTTGTCAACACATTTTAGGCTACATATTACGGTCCATTATTTTGTGGTGGAGGCAGACCACCCACTTATTCCTGGGTAGTTCCAGTACTGTATACTCGATGGAGAGATTTTATAGGTACTCAATGTGGAGGGCGTATCAGTACTTAATGGGGAGGGTATCAAACCTCAATCGGGAGGGAGTATCGATAATGAATGTTGAGTTAATATCAATACTCAATAACGAGGACATATCAATACTCAATGGGAACGGTGTATAAAAACTCATTCGGGAGTTGCTATCAATACTCAATCGGAAGTGGGTATCAATACTCAATCGAGGGAGGGTATTAATACTTATTCGAGAGGGATTATCAATTATCAGTGAGGAGGGGATATTAAGCGGACACAAGGCAATCTATAGTTTAATTCAACTATAAAAATAAGCACCTCAATTTATTTTGACTTTAAAACTGCTTGCATACCATATAATAAAAATGTGAGATTTCAGTTATCTTCCATATTCTACCAAATTGTTAAATATATTATTGATGCAATATTATCAAAAGTTAGTGACATGTAAAACCAATTTGCTTTAAATTATTCGAATAGTTAATATTAATGATTGAAAGTATGCAAGTTATATTGAAAACTAACATGACGCCATGAGTTTTAAACTAATAAAGATTGCCATGTGTCCCTTTAATACTCAATCGGGAGGAGATATCAATACTCAATGTGAAGGGAGTATTAATACTCAATAGCGTGGGGGTACCTGTATCAATACACAATGGGGAGGAGGTATCAAAAAATACTCATTGGGGAGGGGTATACCACAGATGGCGTTCAGGTCACTGGTTGGCTAATTACATCGTAGGCACGATTCACTATTTCGTGCGCACGATTTATGTTTTCGTCCGTATGAATTATTATTTCGTGCACACGAATTATTATCCCGTGCTTACGAATTATTATTACGTTTCTACGATTTAACGATCTCAAAAGAAATGATTCAAAGGAAAATCGGGAAAATCTGGAAAATCCTTTTACCAGTTACATTGTTTCAAATTTCGGTCATTTATTATTACAGAACTATCTTCTTATCCACTTCATCAATAAACGAAATAGTCATGATTTCCTAAACACATCATACACATAAAGAAGATATGTTGTCCTATCCATTTTAATTTGACGTGTGCATCTGTTCATATAGATAAGGTTTTCTCATGAAACCGAGTCTTCTACTTTTCTCTCTTGTTTGTGTTTGTTAATTTAAACAATATTTTATTCAAGTACTGAATGGGATTGGACAACAGGCAATGCCTATGTAAGACCTCTCCCGTACCAAGATACATATAAACAATAAATTAATATCAAACATAACATAAAATGTGGAATTGTAGTACAGTTTGCATATATTGGTTTGACAATTAACTTAGAATCTTTGAAATATGTGTACCGTGATTGTTTAGTATTAACACTTTGTACTGTCAGAAAGAATTTAAGTGAAAAAAAAAAAAAAGAATAAACGGAAAGAAAATCATACTGGAAACCAGTAAGAAATATATATAAAAATGTACCGATTAATACAAAATATAATGGTTTTAGTATGAGTTTCTGTAACCAAAAGTTAATTTTGGAATTTAAGATAACTGAGAACAAAACAGACAAACAAAAAAAATACAATAAAAAGGAAGAAAGATGACAAAATATAAACAAATTCTTGCATTGTGACAAAACATATCTGAAAATACAATAGTATATACATACATGTACACATGCATGCACATACCTATATACCCATATATACACATACATACACATATGTACATGTACATACATCTATAATTCTATGAAAATCTCCTGGTACACTTGATTTATTTGTGGACGATAAGTGTTTGTGTTTGTTGCTTCCAAAGGATCACCTTTTCAGTATTTATTGACATTCACACTAGCGCTTGTTTAGTGCTGTGTGGCGGCCGTAAAAAGTCGCCCCGACTATAAATCAGTAGTGTTATTATTTACTGGTCCTTTGGGAACATCAGGCCCATTCTGTGTTACTTTAAAGTAGAATATCGCTTGCCGGTGCTAGGAGGCGCGGGAGGTATTGCATCTTATAATTACTTATCATAAACAGACTCAATAAAACCGAGTCTGCTGCTTTTCTCTCCTGTTTATGTTTGTTGCTTCCAAAGGATCACCTTTTCAGTATTTATTCTTATAACAATGCATGTGAGAATACTAGGCGAACATTGTATTCTGTTTCTTCCAAAATAAATATCCATTCGTTCCTATTCAGTTATTAGGTTCCAAGTGGTTCTTAATTGCACAATTACACTGACTATTAGTAGAGTATCAAGTGGAAAAAAATCCAGTTGCTTGCAGAATGTTGGTAAGTACCGGTAACAGAAGCCAAGGTTAAGATAACTGACCGAAAATGACAGAAAAAAAGAGTTAAATAGCGTTAAAACCAAACGCCACAACCACAACAAGAAATTCGGTGAATTGATATCCCCCGGCGAAGTGTTGTTTTCTGGGTAGAAGAATAGACGGAAACTAAATACAGACGAACAAAAAAAGCTGAAGTGTGGAGTTCAGCATGTCGTCTTGATGAGTTGAGTATATAAGCCGATTTATTTCAAAATCTCTCCATCCTTGTGAGAGTTATGCAATGGACACTAACATTTTAACGGACGGACGAGCGTACGGACAGCGCCAAAACTATATCCCTCTTTGTTGGGGATAATAAAATTAACAAAGTAATAAACAATAAACAAAGGTGTTGTTTTTGTGTGGGGTTGGTGGGGGGGGGGGGTAGGGGGTTGTGGGGGGGGGTCGGGTAGGTGTGTAGGGTGGAGAGGTGAGTTGGGGAGGGTGACATGGGGGTCTCCATGCATGTCATGATTGATTGGGTATTTGCGTATTTGTGTCATTTCATTACAAAATCCCTGCAAACATGAGCGTTATGGAGACTGAACACAAAATACCTTATTAAAATCCCATATAAGAAGTATATGACCTGTATGACCCTGACTTTGAAGATACATACCCGGGTGATGGGTTCTGCACGACGTCTCGTTGTGTTGATTTATTTCTAAATCCCTACTTGCATGGAAATGTTATGGTGCTGACACAAAATGGACATTATTATATACATCTAAGAAGTATATGACCGTAATGACGACCTTTGTAACCTTGAACTGGATGATACAGATCTGCGGTTGGGTTCTGCACATCATCTTGACGAAAATTATAGCGGATGAACGGACGGACGAACGGCCGAACGTACGGACAACGCCAAATGTTCAATACGAATTCTCGGTTTAGCGGGAATGGTCAAGATAATGCAAAAGGAATGACTCCGGTACCAGCATGTCTAACCCTGGGATATAGAAAACCACTAAAAGTCCTTTCCTTGAACTATTCATATATAAAAAGGAGATATAAAATCGAATAGGAAAAGTAGCATTCAACGACGACATTCAACCACAAACACACACAGAAAAAAAGAACAAATTTATAGATGAATAAAAGGTCAAATAAGACATCACAAACGCAAAATGGTTGACAACAGGGCTACCACCTTGGAACGGTCAGTGGTAAAAAAGGCCGGTTAGGGTTTAAACCAGGTTCTAGGGTGCACCAAACATCACGCTTACTCTATTGTCATCCCAATAAAGCGGGTCAGTGTAAATAAAAAATCCCTGCCATGAACTATTCTCTAACCAACAAGGCAGCATTAATAGTCAATATAAGCAAAACACAGAGATGCTCGTGAATTTATAAGTACAAAAAAGCCTAGAAAGCCACAAAGAAGGTACTCAGTGACTTGGCAGAGTGACCTTGACCTTGAATCCAGAGTGACTACAAATGCAATCCCAAGCATCCTTTTTATATAAGCTACCTATCCATGAAGTCTCATGCCAATATTTTATTCCTAACTGAAGTTATTGAACAGAAACCATTTTACTATTGTCAGTAACTTTGACCTTGACTTTAAAACCAGTGAGCCCAAATGCCATCCCAAGCTTGTCTTTTATATAAACTACATATCCAGAAAGTTGCATGCCAACACCTCATTCCTAACTGAAGTTATAAACCGACACCGTTTTTCTTTTTTTAGTAACAGTGACCTAGACCTTGAATCCAGTAATCCCAATGTAGTCCCCAAGATTCCTCTTCATATTAGCTACCTATCCAGAAAGTTTCATGCAAATATCTAATTCCTAACTAAACTTATTGCACGGAAACAGTTTTTCTAGTTTTAATAACAGTTACCTTAATCCCAGTTACCTCAAATGCAACCCTAAACTTCCTCTTCTTATAAGCTAGCTATCCTGAACGTTTCATGCCAATATCTCATTCCTAACTAACGTTATTGATAGGAAACAAAACCTAGAACTATTACTGAAGGTGATGAATACCCCTGTAAACATTTTAAGTAAAATAAAGGAACATAATTCTGTAATACATTAGGCAATCAAACATGGGTGATGTAGATGGACATAAGGTCATCAGTTGTTATGTTTATATGAAGTTTGGGAACAACCCATTCAAAAGTGTTTCAGGAATTTCAAGTAATGAACATGTGTTGCGACGCGACAGGACAAACATGTATTACTTGACGTGCCGGGACGCGACCCGACGGGACTTTACTGACAACGTTATTTTTCCTATATAGCCCCCAATTTACTTTGTGAAAGCGGGGCAATAACTATTAAATGTCCCACCGATACATATATTTGACACCTTTCCTCACAAGGTTTATATTTTCAGTATCTTAGCATCTTAGTATCTAAACTAAAATCAAACGGTGCAATTTCGAATGTTAAACTTTAACAAATTAAAAAAATCAAAACATCCTTTCCATTAAGATACTCCTTCACAAAACATTCTTGATTTGGCCTAATATGCTCATATTTCAGTTTAAGGAGAGCTCTCTTAATACAAGAATTTCTTAATACAGGGATTTATAATTATAAATCCTTGCTCAATAGTCTTATATATATTTAATGATAAATACAAACATGTTTATGTACACCACTTTCGTAATGTTTCAGTTTCTGTACAGTACCGATAGTTTAATTAATTCAAATGACACAAGCTACATTAACTTGAACCTGATGTTGAGATAGGGGTGGTGGGGGAATAAACTTGACTGCAGTAACAGCTGTAGATTAGTGGCAAATTTTGCTACCTGGAATTTCAGAGAGTAGAAATACGGCTATGACCAGTCCTGATGTTTGAAGCCAATTCAAAGGGACTTAGTGCAGACTATTTTATTTGATGATAGCTTTAGTAGTCTTTAATGTTGTAATAACTTGTAACTATGAATATTGTGATTTTGAATTGATGTATTGTAACATATCAGCAATAAAATATAATTAAACTAAGCTGCATTCACCTCTCTGGTCATAAATTTGATATCGAACAGGACATGTAACATTCACCGACCGAGGTCAACTAAAAACACGCATCCAAAATAAATGAGAGGCAATGTATGTGACTTCACAAACACAAAATGTTTGATAATAGTGTGGCGGCTGTAAAAAGTCTCCCCGTGCTACGAATCAGTAGTAGTGTTATTTTTTACTGGTCCTTTGGGACCAACGAGCCCAATATAGGTGGCTTTAAAGTAGAATACCGCTTAAGCCGGTGCTAGGGTGCGTGAGAAGTGTTGCTTCTTTCATTACTTCTCATGAACAGACTCAATAAAATCGAGTCTGCAGCTTTATTCTCTGAATTGTGTTTGTTTCTCTCAAAGGATCACCTTTATCAGTATTTATTCGAATGGCAATCAGTTTATAGGGTTTTCAAACCACACTCTTACATTAGTTTGACGTTATTGTAAACGGCAGTAAATCAAGACGTTTAACGCTTGGAGAGTAGTGCAGGCACTATCGAAATTACAACTCATTTGAACACATGATTGGCCGAATGTGACATTGTTGCTTTCTTACTTACTTATTTAATTGAAACTCACTCACTCACTCGTTCGCTCACACATACGCACGAACGCACGCACGCTCGGTCGCTCGGTCGCTCGCTCGTTCACTCACCTACTTTCTTAATACTTGACGATATGTCATGATATGACTGGTATTGGCTTGTGTTGTTTATAGAAATGAAGTCCATTTTACAGCGTGAGGCATATATCAAATATCTAGTTAAATGTTGACATTAGTTTGACCAGTATACAGTTTTACAATATTAATTATTATTTAAAAAGAAGAAAAACTGGCATACTGTATATAATCTGCATTTATGGATTTAGTCTCGGATAACAGTCATTAGGGTTATTCTGTATGTAAATTACTTGCCTATACGCTCTTAACTTGGCGTGTCTTTAGCCAACGTTTAGGTTGTTCACTTACACGGGATTTTATTATAATTATTTTCGGTGATACATATTTGTGCATCCATAATTAAACGTGTCATACCTTGCCATACCATGTTACCACTTGACTATATTTTAATGCAATTATACCGTCTGATAAATTGCATTCTATCGTAACCGGAGTATCACCTGCCTTCATTTATGATAATTATTGCATGCATAAAGGTGCATAAAGAAACCCTGTTATAGAATGATACTATAAGTCCGTAATATAATATTCTTTGTTAATGGGTTTGTTTTTTACCCACACAGCTGTATCTTTTATGTGACAAATCATCACTGAACTAAACGTGGAGAAAAGTAACTTAAGAAGGCTTTGTGGTAAAAACAACTCCTTTCATATCTTATATTCCTGTCTTAACTCAGTAACCTTGATTTAGTAAATATTTGTCCGTGTTTCTCCCATACACGGTTAGACATAGCTGTAAGCCATCTACATGGATAGTGAAAGTCATGTTAATGTAGTTTTGTCTTTTTGAAGACAAAGCCGAGAGAATGATATAGGTTCTGATTTTCTTAGGACCCAAGTAACTAATTTTAACTGAAGATTTTATATATGTATTTAGAAACTATATTAGTACCCGTACGGTTAGCTTGAAGTAAAAGTGCTACAACGTTCAGTTATGTATCTGGAACAAATATGATGCACGCTAACTTCCTAACTGGGAACATATCGAACCGTCACTCGTTCGTAATGTTAGAGTGTTGCATTTCTACATACGGATTCAAGCACTGCAGAAATCTACATACGGATTCAAGCACAGCAGAGACTTAGAGTTCATTAGCAGTGCTTAACCCGCTACATATATATAAAGGACTGTTCTTTCTTTGAATGAAGACCATTAAATTTATGTGACAAAGGGGTGTTTTGGGGGGAAATTACTGATCAGCAGCCGGACATTGTAAATCCTGATCTGCCTCCGAGTTAATAACACATCGAGCACATTGTCTGGAACACGTGCTTATGTACATCATGTTTATGTACTTAAAACGAATCATTAAAGAAACTAAACTGGCAAGTGTCACTACAAAACCATTTTTCTAAACGCTCTCCATGTGTTAAGGTCATAAAATAATGCATATGCGCCGAATAAAAGTCTAGATTTCTTCAAGGGTTCCAACATGTAATCGTGATTGAACATGCGTAAAATGAATTAAGAGTTGGTACCTCATAACTGGACGCTTCGGTAATGATAACAATTGTCTTTTCGGTTCAGACGTTTATATTGTAGTTATAGAGTTCAGACTCGCCACATATGTAACTTACACAAATACCTTATCACTAGTAGGCTTAGACAAGGTGTACATATTTTGTAGAATGTGCCTGTTATTAGAGGGATAGTGACTTTAATTATAACTTTCCCTGTTCGCCGATCCCTCGGTGAATTTGGTGACTATATCTTTAGGAAAGCCTTTAAAATATAACAATTGAAACTAAATGTACAAGAAAGGGTAGTTTATATTACGTTATCAAACCAGAGGGTTAGCACAGGTTTATATTTATTTAACTAATGGTAATTTCAAATATACCGTCATCGTTGTTACCTTTGCAAAATCCAAAGCAGAATATGTCGTAACGTGATTAATGGGAAAATTCCTCAACTTATGATATGTTCACAAAACATGATTGCATTAGGACTCAATTCTTATTTCAGAAAATTAATATGTAAAGAAATATTTCCAAACAAGAAACAATCATCGTATGTTTAGTTTATAGACATATCTTAATTGCCTTAACTGAGAAAACTACTAAATTGTTAATACATTGTTTAAATCAATAGCAGATAAACCAAATGTATGAACTCGTCTATAACATGAGACCAATGTTGTAACTATACACACGTATTGCGATTTACCTATTGTTCCCACACATGCACGAACAAAACAAAGGTAACTACAAACGTGACAGAGTGCTATTACATTTTATTTGATACAGAAAAGTAAATGCTTTATGAAAAAATAATGCTATGGCTTTAATACTTGGACAAAACATTTTTCAAGACATGAATTATACATAAATTATTCAGGCAAACTTATGAACGTTAGGATCTGTTGTATTTGCTTACATTGTACAGTTTAGTTATGTATCAATAATGTACACTATTGTCTATTTCGGATAAATTAACATGATGCTAATAATGCGTGTGAAAAGCCGTTTGATACGATAGACAGATATAGATATACATACAGGCAGGCAGACAGTCAGACAGACAGACAGACATGCAGGGAGGCAGGAGGCAGGCAGGCAGGCAGGCAGACAGACAGACAGGCGGGCAGGCGAACAGACAAACAGACAGGCAGGGCAGCAGGCAGCAGACAGGCCGACAAACGGACAGAAGAAAGACGATACAGTTGTTATTATATACACTCCCCAAGAGATTAAGCCAAACACGAATGCAGTTATATTATGATATCATATTATCTGAAATAAGAGAATTGTAATTTACATAATAAAAGGCTAACCTTGGACGTCGATTAATGTGTGTCGAGCATGCAAATACCTGAACTGTTTTCTCTTTGTTAGGGTCTGCAATTAATGTCATCTGACAAACTGTTTTCGAAATCACCAATATCACAAAATCCATAAATAGAATATATCGAGCACAATAGCAGGAATAATAAACAGAATGTACATTAAGCATGTTTGTTGGTATCTAAGGACGAAGAAAACAAACACTGTTAATACCCCAAGCTGACACGCATTCGTTCAGCTGTATTGCTGCAACCAGATACGTTTGCATGTTTGTCAATGCGCGTAGTTATTTCTTAAATATTTAAATATTAAAGAGGCTGGAGGCGATCTGGAAGAGTAATTGGTGTAAATTCAAAAACAAATGAAGAAAACACAAAATGTGTTTCAGTTTCCTTTTCAATGTCCTGTCAAGATGGTCGTTGAAGACAGGATAAAATATAGGTTGTGTACATATACACGATTTAAGAGTTAAGCTAACCATGAGACCTCATTGCCTACTGGCCGTTACCTGTGATACGCAGGCTTCATAATCTCTACTCTCAACTAAATTCCATGTTTGTTCTTTTCGCTCATTATTTTCTCGTTTAGGACAAGGATTTTGTTAAAAAGAGGGACCTTATGCCGCTGGCCATGAAACGGTGTGAACATACTTCATTTGAAGTTCCCATGTTCACCATCATATGCACACCATCTTTTGCATGGACAACATTTATTTTGGACATTTTAATATTGAGTGCTGCGGAGTCGGGTGCTAGAGGACGTGAACGGTAGCAGGCACTGTTTTCTACTGTACGTGAATCGAACTAAAACTGCAAAAGTGTTTGTCTTTATCGTGTTAGTCAACAATTCTAATATCATACTCTTTCTAAGCAAAATAATTGTCCTGGAAAACAAGACGACTTGGCTGTTTTTTTACTAAACAATCAATGTGAATTAAAACGAAGTTTATATTACTAACAGTTGTGTATATAATTATAAGAAACTGCACTTTAACCACAAACAACTAATGTATAAAAGCCTATACGCATCGTAATAATTACTATTAAAGACGTATACAACAACTTAAGGAGACGTCCAGTAACTGGCCGAGATATCCACTTTTTCAGACAAAACTATTTCATTAACAACAATTCAGCTAGATTGCTCATGGGGTCTAGTGAAGTACATACGCACATTGCATATGCAACTAAAACACATTGTATTGGCTTAATTCGTTTTTGGATTGACACCCATAATTCTTCAAGATATCTTCCAGTCCCTTTAAGAAATAATCTGAAAACTAATATAGTAACTTATCGAGATGTCATACTATCTAAGGCATATTTATATTTTGAAAGAGTATCCTATTACACGAGTTGTATGCAGCTGTTATGTTAATGGCCATTTTATCGGAGGTGCTAACGTTAAAATAGTACATGTTTATAAGCAAGGTGCGGATTAAAGGGGAGGATCCCCTTTTTTTACGATTGATTTAAAAGGACTCTTGAAAAATGCTAAAATAATTATCAAATGCCATGAAACATTAAGGAGATATGGCCCATGCCAAACTTGCCAAGAAACATAAATGGAAGCGGCCATCTTGGAACTATGACGTCATTGTGCCTTTTTACCAAATATGGCATATTGACAAAATACATTTTAAATCAAAGAAAATCGCTGCAAACTCATTAGAAATAAATATACAGATGTAAAATGTATACATTGTATTCTTAATTTTCATTTGCTGTGGTTTTGTTTGCTTTAAATGACATTTTGTCAATACGCCATACATGGTAAAAAGGCGCGATGACGTCATCATTTCAAGATGTCCGCCTCCATTTATGTTTTTTTGCAAATGTTCAATAGGTCTCCTTTACTTTTCATGGCATTTTGATAATTTTTTCATCATTTTTTCAATTTTTTCAGAGCCCTTTAAAATAAAATAGTGCATAAACCTAGATAAGTCCCGATACAGTGCAGGTTATAATGTATGTTTGTGACGTCATGACCTTGACTTGTATTTATCCTTGTAATTGTTGTTTATGTTCATGAGTGTGTTTGTTGTCTGTGGCAGTGTGTTGGTTGTCTGTGGCAGTGTGTTGGTTGTCTGTGGCAGTCTGTGGCAGTGTGTATGTTGTCTGTGACAGTGTGTTTGTTGTCTGTGGCAGTGTGTGTGTTGTCTGTGGCAGTGTGTTTGTTGTCTGTGGCAGTGTGTTGGTTGTCTGTTGCAGTGTGTTTGTTGTCTGTTGCAGTGTGTTGGTTGTCTGTGGCAGTGTGTGTGTTGTCTGTGGCAGTTTGTGTGTTGTCTGTGGCAGTGTGTTTGTTGTCTGTGGCAGTGTGTTGGTTGTCTGTGGCAGTGTGTTGGTTGTCTGTGGCAGTCTGTGGCAGTGTGTTTGTTGTCTGTGGCAGTGTGTGTGTTGTCTGTGGCAGTGTGTTTGTTGTCTGTGGCAGTGTGTTGGTTGTCTGTTGCAGTGTGTTTGTTGTCTGTGGCAGTGTGTGTGTTGTCTGTGGCAGTGTGTGTGTTGTCTGTGGCAGTGTGTTTGTTGTCTGTGGCAGTGTGTTGGTTGTCTGTGGCAGTGTGTTGGTTGTCTGTGGCAGTGTGTTTGTTGTCTGTGGCAGTGTGTTGGCTGTCTGTGGCAGTGTGTTTGGTGTCTATGGCAGTGTGTTTGTTGTCTAAGGCAGTGTGTTTGTTGTCTGTGGCCCTTGGATGCATGAGTGTGTTTGTTGTCTGTGTCCCTTGGATGCATGAGTGTGTTTGTTGTCTGTGGCCCTTGGATGCATGAGAGTGTTTGTTGTCTGTGGCAGTGTGTTTGTTGTCTGTGGTCCTTGGATGCATGAGTGTGTTTGTTGACTGTGGCCCTTGGATGCATGAGTGTGTTTGTTGTCTGTGGCCCTTGGATGCATGAGTGTGTTTGTTGTCTGTGGCAGTGTGTTTGTTGGCTGTGGCCCTTGGATGCATGAGTGTGTTTGTTGTCTGTGGCAGTGCGTGTGTTGTCTGTGGCAGTGCGTTTGTTGTCTGTGGCAGTGCGTGTGTTGTCTGTGGCAGTGCGTGTGTTGTCTGTGGCAGTGTGTTTGTTGTCTGTGGCAGTGTGTTTGTTGTCTGTGGCAGTGTGTGTGTTGTCTGTGGCAGTGTGTTTGTTGTCTGTGGCAGTGTGTGTGTTGTCTGTGGCTGTGTGTGTGTTGTCTGTGGCAGTGTGTGTGTTGTCTGTGGCAGTGTGTTTGTTGTCTGTGGCAGTGTGTTTGTTGCCTGTGGCAGTGTGTGTGTTGTCTGTGGCAGTGTGTGTGTTGTCTGTGGCAGTGTGTGTGTTGTCTGTAGCAGTGTGTTTGTTGTCTGTGGCAGTGTGTGTGTTGTCTGTGGCAGTGTGTGTGTTGTCTGTGGCAGTGTGTGTGTTGTCTGTGGCAGTGTGTTTGTTGTCTGTGGCAGTGTGTTTGTTGCCTGTGGCAGTGTGTTTGTTGTCTGTGGCAGTGTGTGTGTTGTCTGTGGCAGTGTGTTTGTTGTCTGTGGCAGTGTGTGTGTTGTCTGTGGCAGTGTGTTTGTTGCCTGTGGCAGTGTGTTTGTTGTCTGTGGCAGTGTTTGTTGTCTGTGGCCCTTGCATGCTACGTTTCCTGTTCGATATTTTTGTTATATTTTTTGGTATATGGTATGTGCCACGGATATTTCTTATACTTTATATTTCGTATGATGTACTTAAGACGTTAACAGTATATATTAAATTGTAATATTAGAAAAGTGCGTATATTACTTCAGACTATGTTTAATACATGTCCCTTTAACAGTTGTGTTTAATGCGTATAGATGATTATTAATGCAAAGTCAACAATTATACAACGTAGAGTCATAAATAACTACTAGTAAATGGAAAAATTATACAATGTAGATGCATAAAGAACTGCTAGTTAATGGAATGTTTTAATGGATATTTTAATAAAATTATATTTATATTTCCATTATAGCGTCTCCGTGGCCGAGGGGTTAACAACGTTGCGTTGTAAACGTTCGCGCCTCTCATCGCAGAAAGTTCGAATCCCACTGGGAGCTCGACTTGTAAGTGTGGAAGTGTCGATTCTTACGGATTGCTGGAGGTGTACAGTACTGGTTCTACCCAGGGAAAGTGGGTTGTCTGTCTCCACCACAAAACAATCGACCGTGATATATAACCTTAAATGTGTTGAAAATGACGTAAAACACCATACAAACAAACAAATCCATTATACAAAGTCATAGGTATGAAGCATTGTCATAGGCTACAGGTATGTAGTATGTCATAGGCTACAGCGTGTATAAGGAAGATAACACATACCGAGTTTGTATTGGCCAATACTTACATGTGTTATTTCCCTTTCATATACACATGTTAGCCTTGTAATTGTTGTTTGTTTCGATGCGTATTTTAGTTTGACATTGGTCTTGTCCAGTTCGACTTTTATTATTTGCTTTACTATAATGCCACGGCATAGGGAAAATGATGTTTAAGGTCAAAGGTCAGTTAACTGCGAAAATGGCTTTAAATCCGAATAGTTTTGGCTTTAAAGTAGAATACTGCTTACGTCGGTGCTAGGGTACGTGCGAGGTGTTACACTTTATATTTCCTCTAGTGAACTCAACGAAACCTAGTTTGTATGATATTGCTCTCTATTAATTGTGTTTTTCTTCCAATGGAGGTATTCCCTTTTCACTATTTATTAAAATAACACCGAGTTTCCTCCAATATGTATGCATTTTATAACTTTTATTAATTTCGAGCTATATGGGTCGATATGACTGGTATGTATATACATATATCGGTAGTACATTCTTTAAAGGCTCTCAAGCGCCTAGATACCTGTCCGCAAAGTACGCAGTTGCGTACACATTGTCCCAAATATTTTCTTTTCTAGAATTTCTTTTATAAATTTCAGAGACAAAATCAGCCTCATTTTGTTGCGGAAATGTCTCCAGATTGCACCACAGACGGTCTAGGAAAAATATTCAACCACATTATAAAGTTCATAGCTACGCCCCTGGCTATGATCATTGTTCAATCACTCTTAGAATGTATTTTCAGCATTTTAATTTAGTCGATTGACTGCTACTTGATATAAACTGGCTTCATAACATATGTTCTCAACTAAATTTAATTTGGTTTAATTTGGTTTATTTCGCACATTGTTTTTTTCGTTTAGGGCAAAGCATTTTGTTAGAAACTGGGACAATACGCTGCTGTTCAAGGACTAGTATGAAGAGACCACATTGAAATATCCATGTTCGCCATGATATATATGCATAACTACTTCGGGATGGCTTCTTCTTAACCCGGGGCTAGAAGACATGAACGGTAACAAGCATGTTTTACTACCGTTCAAGAACAATCACATCTCAATCAAACCAAAGAAAGAAATATAAAAAGATCGGACAGGGAAAGTAGCATTCAAGGAGGACAGTCAACCACAAAACACAGAAACAAACACGCAAACAGACAAACAAGAAGGCAAGACTGAAATATGTTAAATTTATCGTGTTCGGCGATTTCCATATTTTCCCTGTTTTAAATTTAGAATTGTTATTCATTCCGGTTTTGGAGATCGCTGAGCCCGATGTCTATATACATAATGTCGGTGGTACATTTTCAAATACTTCGTTATCTTTCTTTTAATTTCCAATACGTTACGTTAGTAGTGGTTAATTACCCTTTGGATATGTTGTTTGATTTTTGTTTTAGCCATTTTGACTGTAACTTGTAATACGCAGGCTTCATAATCTCTCCTCCCAAATAAATTCCATTTTGTTTACTTCGTCTATTCTATTTTCGTTAAGGGAAAAGCATTGTGTTATAAATTAAGACCATACGCCGTTGGCGATGAACTGGTATAAACATACTACACTGAAAGTAGATATAAATACCAAAGTAGCATTCAAGGACGACAGTCAACCACAAACACACAAAGAAAAAACAAACTTCTTTTCTTTTCAATTGGTCTATTTTCAGCTTTTCGGATCAATTGGTAAACTGTCGGATCAGAGTGGGGGTGGGAAGTGGTTAAGACAAGTATAGGCTATACGTCAAGAAGGCCATTGTAAGCACTGTTTAGCATTATAAAGGATGATAGTTTGCGACAGTAGGTATGTGTTTTTTTCTTTTTCAGTTATATATCTTGTAATAACGGAATGCGAAGCGCTGGATGGGTCTGTTCTGAAAGAATCAACTTGGGTGAACCAGACTCCAACATTGGAACATATACATGTGAAATATGTAGCAGGACTTTCAAAAAGATGGCCAGTCTTAACAAGCACTGTGATGGACGAAATAATCTGTTCAATTGTGTTCACTCCTAATTGAGATTGACGTTACATGTTCGCATCCCATGATGTTTATATAGTTGTTAAGGTATCAGAAAACACTAAGTTAAATAAGTTTGTTGTTATAACCAAGGAAATGTTTGTTTATTACTGCAAACACAACCGTGTTAAGTAATATTAGTTATATGTTTTATGTATAATGTATGAAACACACTGTGCAAGTGTATTACTCGTAGGTTTTTAACCCAGAGTAAAGTTATTTATTGAAGTCAAGCCTCTATATGGTACTGCGTGTTATGTGGTTCTGGATATAAACTATAAAACACAGTCTGTTCTGATTCTCTATTACGTAATTGTCCATCATATGGTAGATATAGAAGAACCACTGTGAAATGCATAATAGAGCATACTCAGTGATCACTTAAAAAATACATATATAATCAAGTACAAGTATTTATCACAAAGGATGCCTTCCATATATGTTTACCTATGTAGATTATATAAACGTATGTATGTGTCTAATGACTTGCTGTAGATAAACGTTATATTAAAGAACACTAAATACATAAAATATCTGCGCCTATCACACCTAACCAGATACAGATTGATACAATGACTTACCAATATATGGAATTAAGTGTCATTCTCTCGGCAAGTCTTCAACAGCCACACAGTGTAGTTAATCAACTCGGCTAGTTAATAACATCGTTAAATATTGTGCAAGTATTTGACAGGACTGTGGTTATTAAAGTAAATATTATAACTATGTGTTAAATAATATACCGCCATCTTGAATTATAATGTGTAATTACAGTCTTAATTTCCCTAAAATAGTCAAAACTGTAAACATTAAAGCTACCTCAACGCATAGACAATTAAAAAGAAAACAGCCATTTATGTATCCTTTGAAAGAAAACATATACAATATATGAGACACACCAAAAATCAACATGTCCGACCAAGTTACTTTGTCCAGCTGCCCAGCTGAGTAAAACTGGATACAGCTCACTCAACCAAACAATGTGTGGACAATGTGTGAACATACTGAGTCATGTAACCAGATTCTAAGTACAGGTCAACTCAAGCATGGCGTACAGTCAAAGGGAAACAACTGGCACAAAGCACTGTTCAAACAACATACAGAGTTACTTTTTAAAATATCCACCTGTAACACAAGCGCGTAGTCGTAGTTATTAATGACCGCTAATAATAATTTTAATAGTATTTCCAATAGGATCTTAACTAAATAGCAAAGCAATACGGCAATGCTTTGTTTTCGTTGTTTATTCTAGTTTAACTATATTTCACACCTTGTTATATAAATGTGTGTTTTTAAAATTTCTCAGACATCCTTAAGCATAATCTAAATGATAGGAGCAGAGTTATGTAAGTTGTAATGTTAAAGACATCAACTTAGATAAGTAGCACTTACATTTACGTAACACTTTTAAATGTTTAATAAACAAAATATCTGTCATACCATTTGTCACAGTGGTCTAACAATCTTCAACATCTTAACATCTCAAACTAAACATCAGTTAAGTGTTAGGCTTATTGTGTATTGGATGTGGTGATTGTATGTTATATTGTTTGATATTGATATCGATATTAGTATGTTGCTATTTAATACCATTACACTTTTCTCATGCAAGTACAAGCTTTGATATAATAAGAGGAGACGTCAGTAATACAACACAGTTTTTTTTAATATACCTCCTCTTGAAACATACAACTATTATATTTGTGTTTCGTTAATCAGCATTTTAAATAACTAGAGGCGATCTGGAGGTACTGTAGCTGTCAATCCAAAGTCTTATAACACTACTATATTCCCTATGTACATGCATATGCACTAAATTGCATCACATGATACGTAATTTAATTATTTTAATGAAAAAGTTATGTCTGGAAAATAGATGAGCCATTTTATTTGTTTTTGTGTTTGGTGTTTAACGTCATGTTTAGCATATTTAAGGTTTTGTAGGACAGTCGATTGTTTGTGAGCAGGGTAGACTACCTTATTAATCATGGGTAGAGACAGTACTGCATACCTCCAGCTAATCGTAAGAATATACACTTTCTCACTTAAAAGTATAGCTCTTAGAGAGATTCGACCCTGTTAACCCCTCGACCCCGGAGACGCTTAGTTTTTCATTCATATATTTGATATAAAAAATCATATGACGTATACTGTTTTTATACATTCTCGTTTTCATCGAATTACACTTTCTTTAAATTATATGTACACGTGTTAGAATATAATCGCCATTTATATGTATATGACTGTAATATCCAAAACAACCAGTCGAATGTTGTAATTTTCAGACGAATTACATAACCGAAAATAGCATGCATGCATAAGAAACTGAGGCATAATTGATATTTAGAGCGACACCAATTGCCAGATCTCATCAAACCCGTTGAACATCATCTTGAACTACAACTCAGTAATATCATACTATACAATAGCAACATATTGGGACAAGAATGAAAAACAAGTAGTCGTGCCATGAAACTAGTTTGATTTGCTATGAAATGCCATCCTTATAAAACATACCACGGGACAAATAACTACGACATGTATCTTGTTTACTATACGACTGATTTTAACGTATCAGTACACCAATTAATTTTTATATTGTTGACCTCCCTTTCCTTATATGAGCCAATAATTGGAATTGCCTCACACAACTTTCTCTAAAAGCTGGTTGATCTGGTCCAATAATGTTTGCCTTTTTGCGTTTCGTTTTCTTTCAGGACCTCTCTGGAACGTCAGAGTAATAGTTTCTGAAATGTAGATATAGAGGATATTATACGATCTTATATGAGTACTCATTCATTATTAAACGAGTTGGCAAAATTATATAATGCGAGGCTCTTGCCGAGATTAATAAATTGGATCATAGTCATTATCGCTTTTTTAACAGCGCGTACTAGGCTTATTGCATAGTTATATAATAGTTATATATCGAAAATATAGAATGGTGTTATTCCACTCCCACACCATAAGTTATGTGGTAAATGTAATTATGTAATAAAGCAAACTAAAGTTTGTTTATAGTGAAGCAGAAATCTGATATAGAACTGTTATCGTTGTAAAACATTCATTGTTTCTCATTTGGCATTATATATAATATCTGTAGCAAAATATCGTAGTTAAAGGGATACATGACAATCTTCATTTTAAAACTATTGACATCGGGTAACTTTTTCTGCATTAATTGCTTTTTTGCACATCAGTAGTGATAATTATTTGAATAGTTCATACACTTCAAAGAAAAAAGTGTTTGCCTATCACTCCTTGCTGATTTGTTTGCAACAATAATATGTTAAATTCCTTGTACGAGTAACGAGAGAAATTGTATTAACTTTCATTTACCTACAGGCAAGTACATGCCTCTAGATTAATGAATCGAATCAATCAATGTGGAATTTTAATGCCAACATTGCCGTTTATCCCTTTAACCTGTAGTTAATATATTGCTCCGATGATATTTACTTCGGATGTTTAGTATATTAATACCGTTTCTTCTTTTCTACACGGATAACAGGTAAGTCCAATTCTGGATAGCGACTGAAGACAACAGCTGGATACGGTACAGCATTTGATGTATTCATATAAAATGTCCTGTAATAAATACAATACAATTACTCAATTTATATTAAGTAATCTCAGCAAGCGCGAAATATTTGTATTAGATAGGATACCGTCTTACATGGACCTTACGTCTGTCAACAGGTCATGATGTTAATATTTTAAATATATCTCGAAAGTTAACATAAATATGTCAACAATTGAAATTATACAAGTCACTTCGTCCAGCAAGTACATAGCAGCTTTTGACAAGTGTAGTTTTTCATTTCGCAGATAACTTGGGCGACGTTTTAGTGCGGCACCTTGTAGTAAACAGAGGTAGAACTTGCATTTGGAGTCTTGCATTTAGTTTCGAACCTCAATAGGGCAACAGCGACTGGGTTTTCTCTAATACTCCCCTCTGGAATACCTATCATAAAGTTATTTTCACCATAATTTCCAACAGCAGATGCCACTTCTTCTACATAGCTTAACTGCGGGTAATAGAGTGGAAGAACCTTTGACACAAGTGTTGCTATGGCGTCTATCTAATGTTCAGTTCCGTACTTCATGTTTACCTTTTTTCACCTCTGTAAACTCTGGCTTACCCTTTCCGTGTATCACATTGTCGAAGTGAGACTGTTGTTGCTTTAATCTGCCTAGTCCAAATGCAACAAAACATGTACTAAAGGTGACTTCAGCCCTGGACCGCAAATTGAACCATTCATTTGATCGTTGCTTTATCATCGTAGGTGGGCAGTTACAGTTACCTTCAAATAGTTCGAAATAGTTTTGCTGTGTTGATAGGTCGATTTCTGATGAAACGTGGTGCAAGTGTCCGCCATTATTTAGAATCAAACCTGAATGACCAAGTTGGTTGATCAAATTAAGTCCTCGTTCAATTTGATTCATTGTGTCGTACTTCTGAATCCTTACTGCACGTACAGGCATACATCTTGATGTTCTCCAGTTTTCACCTCCAAGTTTTTTAAAGGTATTTACTGAGAATTGAAACTGCAGCAACATTTCTCGCAGCTGTTTCATTCGTGTTGTAATATACTTAACTAGGTATTGTATGCGGGTAACCATCTCATTTCGATTTGACATGTCTACATTTTCGATACTGTTTGACATGTGCCCTTGTCGTCTTTTGACTGACTGTGTTGAAGAAGATTGTCTGCTGCCCTAATCTCCGACTGTAAGGTCTGTTTTCTGTCATTTAGTATCGGCGTTCTTTCATGTCCCCAGCAATCAACTTCTCCCATAGTTTTCCCTTTACCTCTAGATATTTTATTTCTATCAACTGTAATGTTTATAGCATTTCCCTTGAAATGACACTTATCTAAGTCGTGGTTTATTCTAGGAAATATTTTCATGGAACTTTCTTTCTGCAAAGCCTGTCTGCTTGGAATTACAAACGTGAATGCGAGTGGACCTTTGGCAACGGCCGAACATGATGCATACGAAATATTGCAGTCTCGGTAGTGAAATATGCTTGCTACAATTTACAAAGTTTACATTGGAAGAATGAATTGAACACTTTCTATTTTCATCTTCTCCCAATGTGATTTGTCCCGAAATCGAAGCAGCTTCCCGAGAAATAAGCGATATGCTACTTTCCAGAATTTAGATGTTTCCGGATACGCATATCTCATTCTTGACGAAAAGGAAAATGACGACCATTCCATTAAATCCAAAACTGCGAGAAGGCAAATATTACGCATTGTAAATGAACCATCGGCGACAAGATGCATGCATTTCTTAAACGTGTCTAGTTTGTTTACCTGTTGTACTACCCGAATAACATCGGGGAGAAGTTCTTGTAACTCGCGTAAGTTATCGTGTTGCCCTTCTTCATCCTCTTTGTTGTCATCCATTTCATCATTTTCTGGTTCGCTATTTTCATACAGGAGTTGTCTTCGGGAACTAGTGACGACCGTTTCTTTAACTGGTGTATTGTCGCGTTTTCGGTAGGCATGCGACTCGTTAATTACTAAAATCCTATCAGGATCTACAACAATTAAATATTCATGTTCACTTTCTATATTTGTAGGTATGAGATATGTGTGAGTTTTTGAAAGACAACCAAACTTGCCAGTTGTTTCACATAGTGTCTTAGCCCTATACTTTTTTTGGTCCTTCGGATGCGCTTTAACCATGTGTTGGACCACCCTAGAAAAGTTCCAAATTTCTGATGGCACCTATAGCACATGTACGTTTCCTTGCCTAAAAGCACAATGATAATTTGATAATTTGGAGATATTAAACGTTATTGCAGTGTCAAAATAATTCAATTTTTTAATTTACCCGAAAACGTTGTAATATATATCACGTATAAAAGTAAGTATAAAAATCTAACAGGAAATGCAGATTTCACAGAAGGCAGTAAACTGAAAAATACGCAAAAAAACAAACAAGAATGGCAATAGTAATAATAAAAGCATAGGACATCACAAACACAAAAAGGGTTGACAGCAGGGCTACCGCCTTGGAACGGTCAGTGGCAAAAAAGGCCGCCTGTGGCCCAAACCAGGTTCTAGGGTTAGACGCGGTAATGGAAAGAAAAAAAAGCACATGTTTTCAATATATATCTAAATTAAATTCAAAATAGGTCGACGGCGCGTTGTATATTTTTTTTGAAATTATGCCGCGTACGTAGTATCATCGGAGACGCTGCGTTCGACTGCACTTTGTATCATAAACAAACTCCCATCGTGTACAAGCATGACTTTTTTGGTTATTAATATTTCGATGCTTGAAAAAGCTTGCATATATATAGAATCGAGAGGATTTATTGTGTGTGTTTGTCGAAACACAACTTTATAAACATTTAAAATGAATTTTCTGTAGGCCAGTTTGTGACAAAGTAGCATGTTTTGTGCCGATTTCGCCATTGTTTACACGTTACTAAAAATAAATTTAACTTTTCTGTGAATACCAGGGATGGCAGATACAGCCTGCATCGTCGATCTAAATATTCATGCAATTTAAATGGTATTAATTTGTCGATATCCAAGGCCTTACCCGCTTCTGTTTTTCTTAACAAATGGCGCTCTTCCCGCCGATCCGCAATATCATTCGATCAATCCTATAATATGTTGCATCGGCCTGCATAGTTAGTCTCGGCCAGCTAGACCGTATCATGCATATGTCTTACTTGCAGATATCGGTCTTGGCAGATTAGGACAATTAAAGCGCCCACTAGCGATGAGCACAATTTATTCGCGCGTTTTTTTCACGCGTATAAAGTCGACGTTTGTTTGACGTCATGTTGTAAAACGTACAACGATGCATCAGTCAAACTTTTTAACGTCAATTGCTGCTTCTCATACGTTAAAAATAAGACATTGTTTTTAAAATTAACTTTAAAGTATGTTTTTTGAAGGTCTCGTTGAATCTCTAAATACCTCGCCAAAATCGCCCAAAACGTGAGGGCGATTTCAAACGTCCTATTTTCCCCCAGGCCCTGGTTCTGGATCCGTGTAGCATAGCGTAACGAAGAAATCAGAAGCGGGCCGGGTGACCAAGCCTACTTGCATAGAGTGACAGTAAAGTCCACATCTAGAGAAGGACAAACGAGTTTACAATAGGGCTACCGTACTGGAACAGGAAGTGGCAAAAAGGCCGCTTGGAGGGTTACAACCAGGTTATAGGGTGCACTAAATCTCATTATTACTCTATTGTCATCCCAAAAACCTGACACTGTAGATAAGGAAATTCCAGCAAGGCTATATTCTCTAACAAACAAGGGAGGCAATATAAGCACAACACACAGATGATCATGGATATAAAAAAGCAAAAGACGGCCAGAAAACAAGTACTCAAGGACTTAACAGAAGCCAGAGCAACAAGAGGACAAACTATTATGGGTACGAAAAAACAAGATGTAAGACAAACATTAAACGCTGCAGTTCTTTGCGAATTAAGTCAGACGTCATCTTAGTGTCCAAAATATTTCCGGTCATCAAACAATCAAAGAGGAAAGAATAGTGGCGAACTGTAAATTGGACAACAACTACATATGCATTGCGTTGAAAAATGATAGTGTCATAACCTCTTTTGGTAATTTTTTTAACAAGTTCAATGTCAATGAATGTCAATTGAAGTCAAGACATAAGTATCAAGCATATATGTCAAAGGAAGCCAAGACATGAGTATCAAGCATGAATGTCAATTGAAGCCTAGCCATGAGTATCAAGCATGCATGCCAATGGAAGCCAAGATATGAGTATCGAATATGAGTATCGAGCATACGCAGTCACATGATGAACTATTTTGTTTTTGCGCGGGACATCTTCGTCTTAGAATACCGATGTATTATATAACAAGACTATTTTCGAAAAGACCAATAGAGAAAAAAAAAGTGTAATTTAATGTACCGAATATAAGATGGAGGAACATAATATGAAATACATTTAAATTAAAATATATTTAAAAAACAAAGCGTGTTCTAATTGTTTTGGTATCTAAAAAGAAAAGCTACGCTATTACTATCCTATTTGTTTAGCTCTGTTAGTTAAACTCAGGAGAAGCATTCAATGACGTGTTGCCTATGCACGTATATTTTTACAAAAATATAGAAATAAACCTATTTCACGTCATTATCTAGTAATATATGGAGATTTAGTGCTGCGTATCATATTGCACATGTTATATGCAGTACAAGTTATGTTACATAGACAATCTAGAATACGTACGTAACATTGTATACACTTTAAAGTAGCTATCCTGCCAATAACAGCCAAATTTCACAACAAATCTAATTCTAAAACTTATTACGACGAGGTATATATATAACTTACATATTTTGAGAATCTAATCCCTGAAGACACACTATAAACGGTATTAATAAGTCAGACCAAACCCCAAAACTGGAGCATCGAATTCAGAGTAACCAACTGATAATTCATTTTACACACATTCAATCACGGGTATTTTTAGAACCCATGAATAAACCTTTAATCGGCACATACACATTAGAATATGACCTGAAAAACGTTATAGAGTTTCGATACACGATTTTGTAGTGATATGATGTGCATTATTCAAACGTAGTGCCAACGTGATTAATACGTAGGAATGATAATTAATACAAACTTAGCCATTACAAAATGAACTTTTATAAAGAACTATGGACGATACCTAACTAAAATCATCTTTAATTATAATTATATTTAAATTCTAATTATATTTTCAATATACACAGCATTGGCATCAATTATACAACGTATACTACACACATATCTTTGAAGCTATACACTGCTAAGTTATAACAGGAATGAGAACTCATACGTGCTAACCCATGAGTGTCCATATAACATGTATATGGTAGATAACACATACCAATGGTGTATTAGACAATTTTAAAATGTGTTATTCCCCTTTCATACACTCAGTTGACATTAATTATTAAGTTTGTAGTCTTTCATAAGAAGTTTATAGTGATATCAGGCCAAGCTGTATATTGTGATACGTATGTATTCTTTATATCCATCAGTAGTACATTGAAACAACTGACATACACATGCACATATATATATAAACTATAATCATACACACATATGCATGCATTTATACATATAAATCATCAAAACACGCAGTATACTAAGAGAGAGAGAGAGAGAGAGAGAGAGAGAGAGAGAGAGAGAGTGAGAGAGAGAATTTGATTTTGTCGTAGTTCGATGCAATTCACATTTTGTGTGACACGGACAATTTATTTCACGTTTGTTTGAACACATCTGAAGTCGTATGATTTCTATAAATAAAAACAAAATGTCTTTTGTCCCAAGCACGATTTCTTCTCCTGTACAAGTACATGTACTCTCATGTTCAGACTAAACCATGATTTGACAAATTAACACGCTTTCTCCCAGTTATTAGAACCATTTAAAACACATTTTAAGATATACTCTAGACAGAGAAAACTATTTCATAAGCTTTATGTTGATATAGCCTGACTGGGTTTCTGTTAACACTGTCCCGTATTGAAAAATGGCACTAGAATAATAGTGAGCTGTGTCCCCTTTCTGCCAAATACCTTGCCGAAGCGAAGCCCTTATTTATTCATGTCAATATTACAGACAAACATCAAACGCTATCGTCCTATAAGTATTTAGGTACACGTCAGTATAGGGTTCACAATTTGCAATCACTAAACATGCAGTACGTTGCAAACATTATAGGGTATATAGGTTTGATAACATTTTAACAAGTTTAATTAAGATTGAATGAAAGTGATTATGACCTTATGAAGTTTGTAAATCACACCACAGAAGTCAGGTTGTGATAGTCCTTGTCCCAGAAAAGTTCTTTAATTGCTTTGATATTTTAAAAGTAGATCAGGGATAAGATAATAACATGTTGCAAAGGTTTTTCGGAGTGTATGACAATGGTAACCCTGCTGAAGTAGCATTCTACTTATACAAATATTACGAATATTAAATTCTTCAACACGACTACACGCTCTAGAGTAACGTACACGTTGAACCTAACTGGGGGATAATTAACCTTATCAAAATTAGAATCACCCCTCTTGTTATAGATTTTACTAATTATTTCGCCATTTTCAATAGAGAGATGTTTATTCAAGAAAAAAAGCTGAGTTGATGTTCCTTCTTCAGCAGGGTTTTCGTTATCACAAACTACGTAGATATTTCAAAAGATTCTATAGCCGCAAAAACTTACTGGAGAAGTACAACACCAACCTCAAAACACATCTGCGACTAGGAATATCACAACCCTTATTTTATGGAGATGTGGTCTATAAACTTCGAACGTTAAATGGATCTGGCGGGTTTCCTGACCACTTCACAAATTAATCAGGAAGTTCGCCAGAAAACGATACGATCCTTTAGTATTACAACGCACTGTATGTTTAGTGATTGACCCCTCTACAGTCAGTCACTACGCTTCACGTTTCTCTTGTGCGTTGACTGGATGAGATTGTTCTTACTTTGTATTTTATATAACTTTACAAGAACATCTTAGTGTTTCTTTTGTTAGTTTCTCTGGGTGTGGACGTTAGAGAATTCCTTTTGCTGGGATGTAGTTTTGTTTACACTGGCTTGTCTATTTAGGCACTGAAGACAGGATAATAGCGAGGATTGTGTACACATAAAATCGATTCAAGCTTACCTGTATTGCCGACTGACCGTCCCAAGTCGATAACCCTGTCTTAACCACCTTTTCTGTTGTACTTTGTCTTTTTCATTGTATAATTAATTAAATAATGCTTCTTGTGTGTAGTACAGTGCAGAACTACATTGCGTTTGGATTCTGTGGTTGCTATAGGACCCTATATCTCATTGTTGGGGTATTAACTCCTTTACAAATTGGGTGCATGTGTTTTGTGGGTATAGACTAATTTACAATTTGGATTAGTGCATATATTTTGAAGATTTGTTTTTGTACTGCTATGAAAGAGATTTTATGTTGAGTTTGTCACCTGCTAGCCAGGGAGAAATTATTGATGCCTTTAATAATACTTCTCGGTATCTTGATGACATACTCAATATTGATAATCCGTTCTTTGCTCATATGGTTACTAACATTTATCCACCAGAGCTCACGTTGAATAAAGCCAACAGTTCGGATACTGTAGCAGCATTTCTCGATCTTCATCTCTCGATTTCAAATGATTGTATTCATACTAAAATCTATGATAAGAGAGATGATTTCAATTTTAACATCGTTAACTATCCACACCTGGATGGAGATGTACCTCGTGCTACCTCATATGGGGTGTATATCTCCTAGCTCATTCGATTTGCTAGAGCGTGTAAGGATGTTATAGACTTCAATGATCGTAATCAAGTTATTACAAGTAAACTTCTTCAGCAGGGTTTTCGTTATCACAAACTACGTAGATATTTCTCTAAATTCTACCGCCGCAACGAGGGCCTGCTGGAAAAGTACAACACCAACCTTAATTAAAACACTTCTGCGACTAGGTATATCACAACCCTCATTTTATGGAGATGTGGTCTATAAACTTCGAAAGTTAAAGGGGTCTGACGGGTTTCCTGACCGCTTTACAAATTTAATCAGGAAGTTCGTCAGAAAAGAATATAACCCCTTGGTTTTACAGCGCACTGCATGTTTAGTGATTGACCCCTCTACAGTCAGTCATTACGCTTCACTTTTCACTTGTGCGATGACTGGACTACCTCTTGGGACTCTATGATTGTACCTACTGAAACCCCAACTAAGGGAGGTGGGTGCATGAGCTTTCGTCCCTCGGGTTTTCTGGTCGTACCCTAGATTGGTCTTCTCTTTAGCTGCAACTACTATGGTTGTTCAGTACGATTCTGGATACATCCTGAGATGTTTATTATTTTGTATGTATATCTTTAGTTGGTTTCTCTGGATGTGGACTTTATTGTTAGAGATTTCCTTTTGATGGGATTTAGTTTTGTTTACACTGTCTTGTCTATTTGGGCGCTGAAGACAGGATAATAGCGAGGATTGTGCGCATCTAAAATCGATTCAAGCTAACCAGTAGGTCTTATTGCCTACTGACCGTTCCAAGTCGGTAACCCTGTCTTCACCACCCTTTCTGTTGTTTTTTGTCTCTTTCATTGTAGTTTCAAGTCCTTGTTTGCAGTACTTTGCGGACCTACAATGCCATTGCGTTCGGACGCTGTGGTTTCTATAGGACCCTATATATCATTGTGGGTGTACGTTCCTCTACAAATTGGACTGGTGCACGTGTTTTGTGGGTATATATTCCTTTGCAATTTGTTTCATTGATAAATACCAGTGCTCTGAATCAAATTGCACTGCTGATTTTGTTCACAGGTATAAGTGTATTTCGGGTATACACTCTTTAAAACATTGGATTGTTGCATGTGTTCCCTGGATATGTACTCTTTAAGAAATGGGGATGTTGAATGTGTTTCTTGGGTGTGTAGTCTTTAACAAATTGGACTGTTGCATGTATTTCGTAGGTCTGTACTCTTTAACAAATTTGAATGTTATATGTGTGTTGACGGTACGTACTCTTTAACAAATAAAAGGATTGAACATTTAAATGTATTTCGGGGCTAGTACAGTTACAAAATGGACTGTTGCATCTGTTTCCTTGGTAAGTACGAGTACACTTTAGCTGATTGGATTGTTGAGTTTGTCTCACGGTAATACACTCTTTAACAAATTAAACTGTTTCATGTGTTTCACGGGTATGCAGTCTTTAGTGAATTGGACTTTTGCACTTGTTTCATGGGCATACACTCTTTAACAAATTGGACTGTTGCATGTGTTTTATGGGTATATAATCCTTTACAAATTGGACTGGTGCATATGTGTTGTGGGTATATACTCACTTAAAAGTTGGACTAGTGCATGTGTGTTGTGGGTATATAGTCCTTTACAAATTTGAATGGTGCATGTGTTTTGTGGGTATATACTCCTTTACAAATTTGACTGGTGCATGTGTTTTGTGGGTATATACTCCTTTACAAGTTGGTCTGGTGCATGTGTGTTGTGGGTATAAACTCCTTTACAAATTGGACTGGTGCATGTGTTTTGTGGGTATACACTTTTTAACAAATTGGACTGTGGCATGTATTTTGTGGGTATATACTCCTTTACAAATTGGACTTGCACATGAGTTTTGTGGGTATACCCTCCTTAACGAATTAGACTGTCGCATATTACATAATTTGTATGCAGAGAAGTAAATGAATATTACTTTTTTAATACCAGCAAGCTTAGTACCCTCATATATTGCATGTAGCATATGGTTATGACCATCTACCAAGTGTGTTCAAATTGTCATCAACGGGTCACACGTTTTGTATAGACTTTATGTTGTAAAATAACAACATTTTGATTTCTCTGAAACTACAAGACATAGTGATTTTATATATTGCATGCCTTGTAACCTTATGCTCTTCTACCGTGTTTTATTCGAATATAGGCTATTGTTTCTTTGTATTTATATATACACGAGCATCTTTTGTGTTTTTCTTATATTGCCTATTATTGCCTATTATTGCTGCCTTGTTGGTTAGAGAATAGTTCATGATTGGACTCATTACACTGTCCCGTTTTATTGGAATGACAGTAGGGTGGGTGTGAGGTATGGTGCACCCTAGAACCTGGTTTAAACCCTAGCGGCCTTTTTTTGCCACTGACCGTTCCAAGGCGGTAGCCCTTTTGTCAACCCTTTTGTGTGTGTGATGTCTTATTTGGCCTTTTAGTCATATTTAAATGTGTTCTTTGTTTCTGTGTGTGTTTGTGGTTGACTGTCGTCCTTGAATACTGCTTTTCGGTTCGATTTTTATATCTATATTGCCTCAGTCCTATACAAAAATAGTTATACCATATATCGGATCAGACAGTAAACCACGTTTCATGGGTTCAGCACAAACACACTATCTGACTGAGAATGGTATGTGAACCATATCACACTAACATAAATAGTTTGCGCGCATTGGAATAAACCTAACATTGAAACAAAGTGATTTAGAATATGACTGAAAAGGAATCTACTAAATAGTTTAATAGCTATATATCGTTGTATACATGATTTAAATGGAACAAACATGAATATGTGCAAGTATTATATAAATGTATAATTGGAAATAAAGCAGTGTAGGGTCTATGCTGAGATGAATCTGACTTTTTGCATGAGTTGGACTTCAGTATTTTATATATAAATTTTATATAAAATTGGAGTTAAAAAATGTAAGCTCACATTCTAGGGTTTCCTACCTCAACCAAACGTCCAATAAATGTCTTATACACTTGGAGTTTAAGTGAAATTTAAGCAGACACCAGTGTTACCTACACTACATCTATCCCAAAATAAAATTTCATTAAATTTCATGTAACAGCGGAGTTTAAGTGAAATGTATGCAGACACAAGTGTTTCCTACACTACATTTATCCGCAACAAAAGTTCATAAAATTTCATGTAAAAATGGAGTTTAAGTGAAATGTTAGTGGACAATAGTGTTTCCTACATCACATTGATCCGCAACAAAATGCCATTAAATTTCATGTAAAAGTCGAGTTTAAGTGAAATGTTAGCGGACAACAGTGTTTCCTACATCACATTTAAGCTCAGCAAAATTCCATTAAATTTCATATAAAAGTGTTTTTTAAGTGAAAATTAAGCAGACACCACATTTATCCGCAACGGAATGTCACTAAATTCAATGTAAAAGTTGAGTTTTAGTAGGTAATATCGTCTACCTTTCAGCCTGAATTGATTTCATGTCATACAGATTTTAATTTACAAGAGCCTTGAAGGTCTCACTACAATTTAGCTCCCTTACATGTCACTGTAGGATGATTCTTAAACCATAACATTTAGGGGTGTTCTTGGGTTTGAGATATTTTCAATAATTGCCCATGGATATTTTCTTTTCCTGTTGCAGGTAAGAAAACAATAGTGTGAGATTGGATAAACAGCGATTAGGCGATACTGACAGCAACATGTGACACATTTGTGGGTGATCCAAATGTGTATGAATTTAGTGCAAACTGTTTAGTGAAAGCCGAAAAGAGTACCTTGCCTGACAACACTGACATTTAAAAAAATAATAATTGGGCTATGTACCAGATTTTGTGGATTTTAATGAGCAGCAGTAACTGTATTTTACCAAAAAAACATTTTGAGACTGTAAATGTTTCATTCAAAATGGAAAATTGGACTTTATTCCAAATGGCCAACACACTAAAATCGAAGTGCAGTGTGAGACCTTAAATCAGTATGTGACGTAATATTAATTCAACACTAAACAGTCGTCTAGTTTTCCAGACCAAACTATTTCATCATGAAGGCTTTATTTTGTATTTGGAATGACATCAATAATTCTTTCAGATTGCCTTCCGTCCCTTTAACGCATCGAAGTGTAGTGGCGTAGTAGCGTTTCAAGTGTTGGGAAGCCAGCAGTAAGTTGAACTGTAGTTAATTTAGATCCGACGTGGTTGGATGATGGACCCCGATACACGTAAAATACAGGTCTCTGTCCGAAAGACGAAAGTTACCAGTAAGAGGAATAAATATATGTTGGATATAAGTGGATGGGGAGACATTTTGTTTGTGTGCTGTCTGTCTGTTGTCTGTCGTCTGTGGTTATCTGTATGTAACAAACTTTGTCCAAACTAGTTCTCCTAAACTCCTTGCCGGATTTCCGTGAAATTTTGCAGGAATGATCAGTACTATGCCTAGTTGCACATATCGTCGACGTGTTCCGATTGAATGATTTTCGGCGTCATTATGGCACTTTAAATGTGTTAATACACACATTTTGTCTGGACTAAGTCTAGTTTAGAATATCTGCGCCTTGTTCAGGTTGAATGATTTTTGGCGGAGGTTTGGCACTTTAAATGTTTTAATAAACAAACATAGTCCAGACTATTTTTCTAAACCTTAGAGGATTTCAACGAAACTTCGCAGGGATGATCAGTACCAGGCCTAGTTGCACATATCATTGTCGGGTTCCGGTTGAATGATTTTTGGCATAGTTATGGCTCTTTAAAGGTTTTAATACACGCACTTTGTCTGGATTAGTTCTCTTGAACCCCTGGCCTGATTTAAATGAAACTTCATATGGATTATCAGTATTAGGTCTAGTTGCGCATGTCATCGCCATGTTCCTGTAGAATGATATTTGGCGGAGTTATGGCCCCTTATACAGAAACGTCGGTCGGACTAGTTGTCCTCAACCAATGGCTGGATTTCATTGCAAATGTGCAAGGATGGTCAGTACCAAACCAAGCCTAGTTGCGCATATTGGGTTGTGAATGAATTATGTTTGGAGTAGTTATGGCCCTTTAAAGTTAGTCCTATACACAAAATGTGTATGGACTAGTTCGGATTTCAACGAAACTTAATAGGGATGATCATCAAGCTTAATTGCGCATATCATCGTCGTGTTCCAGTCAGATGCGTTTCGGTGAATTTATTGCCCTTTCCCCAGTGTGGGGAGACATCGATTTTTACTAAAAACAACCTCTAGTTACCTTTAATATAACAATGTTTAGTATTTATATCCTGAATTGGTGCGTTTTGTTAGAGACCGTATTATCATCTGGGATGAAAATCGTCATATATAGGCATGTTATTTTTCATGATTTTTTTTTCTGTTGGGTCTAGATCCATTTTTGTACCAAGTGGCATTATTACAATGTTACTCAAATATGTTTCTTTATAACTTTCATCAAGGCGAAAATTACGACATAGTAACTTCTTAACACTTGATACGACTCCCAATATATTACCTTCAACAGTCCACATTCGACGTCCATATCCACATCGTCATCCGATTGCAAATGTCGATTAGTAGAAATAATTAAGATATCGAAAAGAAAATTAACTCTCTTGTCATAAATTGTGCTTATTATTTCTCCATTTTCAAATGAGAGATGTAAAAAAGCGAAAGTACCGGAACTATAAGCTTTGTTAAGTTGAAAGTATGGTGCCCCCTAGAACATGGTTGAAATTCACAGTGACCTTTTTGCAACTGACTTATTCAAGGTGGTAAACCTATTGTCAAACCGTGTGTGTTTATGATGTCATACTGAAATTTGTAATTGTTGTTTGTTCTAATGCGTGATATTGGTTGATTGCGTTCTGTAAAAACTACGTTTCCTGTTCGAATGTTATAACTTCTTGTTTAGGGTATCTAGTAGTTACCATTGTAGAAAAGAAGGCGCGTATCAATGTTTAAGACATCATCCAGATACCGATAGGTGTCATTAAAGGCTTCAATGAAATCTGAGTGTCTGGTGAAAGAATCAACATGAAATAACTTTCAATACAAAAACAAGCCTGTGACAGAGGTACACAGTTGTTTTTCTCTAGCAAACATATTTTAAATAGATCAATAAACGTGTCTGTAATCCGGCTGTGCGAATAAGTTGCATAAATTGCAGAAAAGTAATAATAGCGTCTTAATTTATGAGTTGCCATAAGATTTAGCACAGTATCATTTGACATGATCTATAACGGCAGAAAGATAACAAAGTATGAATGAAGAAATTTGGAAAGGTTTGTTGTGGTGCAGGCACTGAAGTAATAATAAAACAGGCTTTACAAGATTGTGTAATTTGGGAATCCAGTATATAGCTGAACGTTTGTTTTGCTTTTCGTTTACCCTAGATTTGAATTTATCAATCTCATTTGACATGGGAACTAACTAATGTAAGATTGTTTATTATGAAATTTCTTCCTTCGTTAAAACTTAAAACTTGTCAAATATTAACATGTTTAAAATTTATGTTATTAAACTGTATTTATTAATGATCGCATCATATTCATCTATGTTGTGTACATGGACACCTATTCAGGCTATAAGATGGTGTAATACATATGCGGATCCTTCGTGTATACTCCCCCGACCACACGGTCGGGGGGAATCCAATCTAAAAATAAACACAATAAAACATCTCTTGAAACACTTGCTCAACGTTGTCGCGTCCATTTTTTGCTACGACACCAGGTCAAGGTCTGTAACTTTCACAGTAAATAGTATACATTGTAAATTACATTGGTCATACTAACTAATCAGTGAAAAAACCTTTAATATAAATAACACAAATAATTCTCTGAACATGTGAACCTGAGACATTAAACTTATTAAACTTTCCAATAAGATAGTATAGAATGATTGTATAGAATGATAGCGCGAAAAGATATAGTGTAGTATATGTATATAGCAAAGGTTAGGCCGGAATTATAATACACAATTATTTTTTATTTTTGAAATTTTAATTAAAGTTGAAATTTACCATTTTCTCATTCAACTGTATGTCTATCAGAGATTTACAAATACGTATACAAGTTATCCTTCCCACAAAAGCAATAAAATTAAATGAGTTCTAAAATGGACTTAACTTACGTGTTTTCCAGGTGTCCATGTTTGCGGAATAGAGACGTTACAGTTATTCAAAACAAACGCCTCAGACGACCCGTGGTCACCTGACTGGCAGAGCGGATCATTAACGTTGGAAGTCATTGTTTGACTGAGAATTTCTGGCATGGCAGAGAACTTGTCAGAGACTTAATCAGCTGAAATTAAGAATAACCTGTGTGTAAGTACAATTTAGGCAATATATGGTATAGTGTTACCTATGAGTGTTTATAATGATGATGTCGACATGTTATTGTGTCATCCATGGCCAATAATGTAAAAATAGTATAATATATATACGTTTCTGGATTGGTAAATAAGACGTTTACAACACATGCTATTTAGTGTGCTGCTGTCATTCAATGTTATTAAAATATCATGTTTATCTTATTGAAACTTCTGTACAGTTCTCTGACGTCTATGACAGTATAAATACTGCCTTTTAGGGTTGATAGTGGTTCAGTGTTTGGTTCAGTATATACTTCAGTATTTCAGTATAAAATTAAAATAAACATTGTGAACAATTATGTTGGATGCCATTAAATTAAATATAAATTGTGAGCGGATTTATATTAACAATAACTGTGTTCATCTATACTGAAAAAAGCATTGGATTGTTTGGACAATTGTGAATAATTAAACCACGAATACAAATACTGGAACAAACATAAACAAGAGAGAAAAGCAGCAGACTCGGCTACGCCCATTGTAGTGTTTAAATAAACCAACTCGCTGAGGTCAGCCTATCTACTACTTATTATATTTTAAAATGTTGCTTCTGGTTTTGCACTTCCTTTCTCGTTACATTTTACCCGTAAAAACAGAAACATGTTACCAGGACAATGCGTGTACATAACTGATTTCAATAAACTACGAATCTTTTCCTTATTTAAAATATTTTCAATTCAGTGATATACCTTTCATACCAGCTTCCTGAAAACAATTTGTTTGAACAAAAAAATTGCAAACTGACATATATGTAACAATTCCTCAAATAAATGACCGAAAAAAGAACAGATCATTTTATTAGTGAGAGCATTTCCCAGTAAAGGATATTAACTGAATAGTTATTTTCTAAAGAACATTGTTGCTTACATCATGTACATTGAAAAGTAAAATGAATTAGTTTCAGCAGAGAAAATAACGCTCTATTTTGCACATGTCTGAAAACAATTTTTTTTTCACTGCTGAAATCCACTACTGTATTTCATTCCTAAATATAAAATAATTAATACATATACAGTGTGTATAGCATGTATATAGCTGTAATCCTTGCAAAAACATGCAATATAACTAAGTAAACGAGCTGCTACCTGGCATATGTGTTAGTCAATTAGTATGTCAAGCCACCGCGACATATATTGATATTAAATTAATGTTAAATTACCTTATACTGTGTTAATTTGTTATAACTTTGCTACAATGATGTGCCGTGTGGGGACCGTAGAGAGTCTCCGCTTACATTCAATCAATATTGTTATCTTTTCATCCCACATGGATTGTATGATATTCATTGATCCAGTGTTTCATGCTTGCTGTTGACTGTCGTCGTTGAATGTTACTTTTCCTGTTCGATGTCTATATCTACTTGTTGTGTATGTTAGTTGATGTTCATGTTCTACAATGATAACAGCTGTGTTGATTGTTTTCCATGTTGTCACAATGATGGCAAGTTTGTTACATGTAGCTGATCTTATTAGCCACACTTAAATATGCCACATTGGTCAATCCACATATCAAACTATACACTAAAGGAAAAACGAAACGCAGCAGGGGAATTTCTGCTGTTTAATTGATATAATGCATACTTAATTCCACGTAATATTCCAGAGAAACCCCAAGATCTATTGTAAAATAGAAGGTTGCAACTCGTTACAGAATGGACATAACTATGCCATTGTAGACGTTTAATCACAATACCCTTTGTAACATGAACTTCTTAACGTATGAAGGACCTAACTGAGCCATTTCAGTACTGTATTTTTTGTAAATAGAATACAACAGTTTACTCATCAACTTGAACCAAACGCATATTCTATCAATAGTGAAACTTTGAAAGGATAACATTTGGTGAGTTATCTGACCGTTCCAAGGCGGTAGCCCTATTGTCAACCCTTTTGTGTTTGTGGTGTCGTTTGCATTTAATATTATGTTTGCCTTCTTCTTTGTCTGTTTGCGTTTTTGTTTTTGTGTTTTGTGGTTGAATGTCCTCATTGAATGCAACTTTCCCTGTCCGACCTTTTTATATTTCTTTAGTCCGTTATCCCCGAAAGATAGGGTCCGACCTGTTGTAGCCATGTACCATTTGATTAACAGTAGCATATTATACATACAATATATATCGGAAATTCCCGAATTGTGTTTCATTTTTCCTCCAGTTTATATCTTGACATTCTTTTAAACATAACTCAATAAAGCAAGGTTATAGTAACAAATAAAAAAATCATATCCAATTCATATTAGAAAATATTTAAATGAGAACTTGCAATTCCAGTGTAAATGCATGAACACATGGTGGTTCAAATTGTGACCCACACCCCGTTTTTGCTTTTGTAAACAACTGCAGCACCAATAAAATATGAACATTATGGCAGGTATTTGTTTGCGTATTTACGATTTACGTTAAAACTAATTGTATCCGAATGCAGTTCAGTTTATGAATTGATATTGTCGTGACTGTAGATACACTACACCTCAACCCCGAGTGATTACCTGTATATTATTCTGTAAACAAGTGTGTGTACTCACTGTCTAAACTAACTGTTGTAAAAATGAGAAAATGGTCCTATAGAAATCACCGCACCCAAACGCAATGCCACCGTAGGCGCACACTGCACCGCAAACACAACTCAAATTAAATGTACAATGAAAAGGACAATACACAACGTAACTTTTGGTTTAGACAGGGTTACCAACAGTCAGTAAGCAATATGACTTGTTAGCAAAAATATATTTCATGTGTACACAACCTCGCTATCATCTTGTCTTCAGCGCTCTAATTGGCAAAACAGTGCTGTAAGTCTATATGATCTTAAAGGAGCCCTTTAATACCCTTATAACTTATATTTATTTGATAGATCTATTTGTATAAAAACTATTGATATATTTCTCACGATTAAAATCACAGCCGAAACACGTTATTATTACGTTTCCATATATCACACGGCACACCTTTACGGAAATCAACGAGGAAAAATCCGGAATATTACGAGTTTACCCGAAGTCCAACTTCGGCGATGACGTCACACAGATGCCCAGATACAATCAACAATGGCGAACAGCGACTCGGATGTTTCAGTTTCTGAGAGTGTACTATTTTTTTTTCAAGCTTATTAAAATTATTATATCTAAAAAAAAAATCAGTAAATGATCATGATTTACATGTTCAGATTATTTGCTTGCTAATTTCACTAATGTCTTATAAATCAATAATTTTTTTTGATAATTATAGTACATGAACCTCCAGGCCAAATTATTTGAAACAGCCAGAACAAAGTCATTTTATGACTGTGTATTCCGTAGCAAGTGAAAGAAGGGTTTTATGATCCTAGCCATATCCTGTTATCACCTTTCTGTAACACAGTCAGTTAGTTGTATGACCCTGCATATTCTAGATTGAGTGGCCAGTCAGGGTTTTATGGTATTTCGCAGTACTTAGCCACTTTTAGCCAGCTTATATGACATCAAAGAGTTTAATAACCATGTGTATTTCACCATCAGTGGTGGTGAATTCAGTGCTGTATGGAACAAAGCATAATTAGGCCAATATCACTTTATACGAGAGGTGTTCAACTTATATTTGAACACTTTTATTGTGTAACTGAATCAACTATCTTGAAATTCTCTTCGAATATGTTGATTGTAATGTCAAGTCTAATGATTCCTTCGATATGAAACATTATGACATGAACTATTATTTGCTTCCTAATGTTGCTGCATCCGCATTTTTGAAAATGGTTAGAGAATGACATTTTGAAGCAAAAATCGTCAATTATAAAAATAACTGCAATACAAATTTTAACACAAATGCTTTTAAAATATCGTTAAAGGTTATAGTAATCCGATATGTCCATGCCTGAACGTAGAAAAGTGAAATATGCATTTTTTTTTTAATTTGTCGATTTTCAAGATTTTAGCGAAAATTAACATGAAATTCAACTATGAAAATGACTAAATTTATGAAAGCTTCCAGTTCAAAACATTCACTGCAGGCATTTTTGTGACTTCCTCCGCTATAAAAAACAAGTTTCATAAGTTTCTCAAAAGAAAAGATAGAAAAATATATAACTTAAAATTTAGGGACAAAACGTACACATTTGCAAATAATGATAAAAATAATATATTTGTTTACCAAAGATATCTTTATAAGGTATATGATATACATAAATGATATACATCAACAATAACTGTTCATGTTTTTTTATCACAAAATATGATTAAAATAGTTATTTTGGTTAATTTATAAAATTATCAGTAACATAGGAGCAAATTTTCCTATTATCTGTCAATGTTTTAATATTGCGATAAAAAGTCGAGCTTTTAATTCAGCATCTATATGTTTGTCTTAAAATAAAACATACGATCATATTTAAATTATAAACACAGGTTTAAACAATTATGATATGCATATAGTGCAATTATTTGGTTTAAGGTAAAACTCCACGGCAACAGCAACATATAGGTTTAAAATTAGAAAATGGTGTACACCTTATTCAACATGTAATTTAAAAAGAACCGCGTGAAATTGGATATCATTTTTAAATGCATACGTTCTAAATGACAGTTCCACATCATTAAATCACGTATTTTTATGACAATCACTTCCGCTGAAAAAAACCATTTTAAACAAACGTGTTCATTTATAAGTAGAACACCTCTCGTAGACCTCTCATTTATAAATATATACACCAAAAAAGAGGCTACTACATAAGAAAAATGAATGGCGGTGGGAATATAAACCTTATAATTAGACATAATATTATAATACCAAATACAATTATATGTGGCTCATTACTAGGGTAGATAAAAGTTGATTTCATCATATATTACAGGATACAGAAATTAGATTTGGCATAAAATGTTTGAGGTCAGCCCATAAAAACGGGGTTGGTCAGAAACCGGAACATAATTTAATTGGGCCAGTTTTTTATATAAATAATAATAAAATAAAAAAATATTGGCGTATATCTGTGAGGTCTTATTAACATGCCTGAAAAAAGGTAACACATGCTATGAATTAGCAATACCTGTAGCCCGATTTATTACTTATGATAAAAATAGAGTATTCTGGAGAAGAACTTGGACAGAACATGGTGATATTTATATAACTCTTACCCTTATACCTTCGAATGACAATTATGCGATCAATGTGTATATGTGTCTAATTCCCACTGTGTCTGCCAGTCGCCACCTCAGTGGGGTAAAAATTTGATAGGCGTATAATTAGTGATATGTTAATAAACACAAACAACAAAGACAATCTAAGAAAGTATGCAATCGGTTAGTCTCATTTATTTTACATCTGGGTTTGTTACAAAAGGACATTTACATATGCACCATGTGACTAGCGTTTGACCAAAAAACGATTTCAGACCGTGTGTAAACGTTTCTTCTAAGACGTCACTGCACTGACACCTGGATATATATATTTTGCCGTTCAAACAGTGTATAGTACATAGATAATAGATTTAAACTAATGTATTTAATATCATAATGTTTTTTATTATTAACATTTTAGTGTGAAATAACAAATGATCATTTTAGGTAAGTCGTACACTTATAAAAATCAGTGTATCAGTTTATGTCTAGGGCAGAGAATCTCTACGGAAAGTCCACATAATTTTATTATAAAGTCAAACGCGTATGCACGTCGGAGGACAGATCATTTCAAAAATCATCTTGCCGTTCGTAGACATGTTTTTAATGCACTTGCAAATGGTCAGAGAAAACGTAAAGCCACGGCTTCATGTTATAGGAGAGCAAATCCGTGAACTTCTGTGATGCAACAAGCTTTTCTCAGAAATGAGTCTGCAGTCAATAAACAATTTCATCCCTATGTATTTCATACTTTCAGTTACAGTTGCCTTTAATACTTCAAGAAAGTATGATCTAAGTTATCTCAATAAAATATTGAGAACCTGTCTGTGTTGTCAATCTGTCAGATATGGCGCGGTACTTTGTGTGACGTCACACACCGGAAATCAGCGGAAATAAACACGAGGCGAATACGGATATTGTATCGGTCAACAGGTGATTTTTTACCTGGCGATAAAAAGCACGGAAAGCAATATACCACCAAAAAATGAGTTGCAATGTGTTTATATAGTGTTCAGTAATAAATATAAACAAGAAACAAGAGGTATAAAAGGGCTCCTTTAATATAACTTAACGCGTTTTACATGTAATGAAGTATATTCGATTTATTAAGGAGTATATGCCCTTTCTATTAAGTATTGCATGTAAAGCAGACCTAACATATTTTAAAACTTAATATATGTTTAACTAATTGTAAGCACCTGTAGCTAGTAAATATGGACTATATCAATATACAGTTGATGTCGACAACTAGGGCAATTGTGTGTGTGCGTAATTGGATTTAATGGTAAAATATGGCTCGTTTCACGTGAAGCTATTCAATCATGTTCAGTTCGATATTTATTATTTGTATATGCAAAATCAATAGGAATAACCCAAAATGGAAATACATTTGATTATTTTTCAGGAAGCAAACACTGGTTATGTTCTTAATGTTGGTTTGTTTAAAAACATAGCATGTGTCTTGCGTTTTCTTTTAAATAAGATCTAAATTACCTAGTAAGTACAGTATGAAATTACATACTACAGGTGAGCATCCGCACAGTACATGATATGTAACTCATATATAGCTAAACATGGCCTACCTCTATAATGACCGTCTTGGCTGGTGCATTCATATATATGTCCATCGCCTAAAACATGAAACATATAATAATACTTATATAATATAGATACATATGCAACGGTAAATATGTACATTAATATCATAATATACACTATGTATACAAACAAATTGTGTTTATGGTTCAGTAATGCTCTTTATCGGCAATTAAGACCCTTAGGTAAACACTTCTGCAGAGCTGTTTGTAACCAAAGAGGAGAACGCGCGCTCAGCTTAATCGCTTAGCATCATACTGAAAGGATTTAGTAGCTACATAGTTTAGCATCATGCTAAAGCATACAGCCTAATTCCGAAAGAGATATTTCAGCACGATGCTAACAGCTTTCAGCACGATGCTAACATATTTCATCACGATGCTAACAGTTTTCAGCACGATGCTAGCAGTTTTCAGCATGATGATGAATAAGTATGTTCAACTCTGATCGTACACAATATATTTCTGCTAGATTTCGTGCTTCATGTTAGAACTCATTTTTGTTCCTTGTTGTACCTGTTTTCATGTTTCTTTATTTCGTTTATCTCATGTTATTCATCTAGTTTCTCTTTATTTTGTTTCTGTGTATCATTTATATTCTTATTTCCTCTTTTCAATCAGCATTTTCCGAAAGTCATGCCTGTTATTGCTTAAACATGTAATACCGGTATTATGGATATTTTCTTCGAATAGGTTCCGGGGACCTAAAATCAAGAGAAAATATATTATAATGTGTCATCTAAATTAAAGTAATACAACGGGTTTAATATTCAAAGCGGTTAATTAAAAAAAAAAGTTTGCAAATGGATTTATTTTCATGTTCGGGTATTACCCCGATCATTTTGTGACAGAAGGGTAATACCGACTACCAAAGACAACTCATAAGGTAGGATTCAGTTATTAAACAAAGTTGCCAGCCTTGTTAATTCATGTATAATTAAAAATAGTAGAGGATGAAGCAATGCGTACTGATACAGTCAGTGTTCCATTAAAATCAAACATCTGTAACAACAGCAATATGACAAAAACATACTCGATATCTTGGTTGTTGCTAGTAGTGGTGTTGTTTTAAGTTCAACACGGATTCGGAAAAAAACAAAGATGTGACATATATACGGATGACATAAACATATATATGGATGACATGCACATATATATGGATGACATATATATGGATGCCATAAACATATATATGGATGACATAAAAATATATATGGATGACATAAATATATATATGGGTGACATAAACATATATATGGATGACATAAACATCTATATATGGATGACATAGACATATATATGGATGACATAAACATATATATGGATGACATAAACATATATATGGATGACATAAATTTATATATGGATGACATTATTAGTTACTGGAAATTATATTCACCCGAGCCGTTAGGCGAGGGGGGATATACTTTCTAGGCAGGGAATGTGAGCCCATGTTCCCTGTCAAAATCCTAATAACGTATTTCTAAGTTGTTACCATTTATTTAAGGAAAAAAATCAGCCAAAAGTACTTTTTATTGCGCCAATTTTCCCGTAACGTACCACTTACCAGACGTTGTTTATTTTCGTGACGTCATCGCTCTAACGTCGTTATATTTGGCGGATTTTTTCATAAAATAAACGTATTTTATCACTATGTTAATGTTTTATTATCTGTAAAAATACAAAAAAAAACTTACTGTTATTTCAGACCTTTACACACAATGTAAAGCGCAGAAAAGCAATAGAAAGGAAACAAATCGACAACATTATCGTCGCCATTTTGGTTTTGTGTATTGCAGGTATGGGGTACCCATTGGGGAAATTGTCCTATGTTCACGTCGCGAGACGTAGACATGGGCTCATATCTACGGCCATTGACCAATAAAATCCCGAGAATTTTCTTTGCAGTATGACAAAAACATATATATGAATGAAATAAACATATATTATATGGATGACATAAATATATATATGGGTGACATAAACATATATATGGATGCCATACGGATGGATGATGTAATCATATATATGGATGACATAAACGTATATATGGATGACATATATATATATATGGATGACATATATATATATATATATATATATATACCTACATATATATAGTGCATATAGTTATGTATATATTGCTTGTTATACTAGTAGAATTTGTATGGCGGTTCGGAACTATTTGCTAGACTTTGGGCAGTGTATGAATACGTTGTCATTAGCGGTGGAACGCAATAGTCCCGTCTAAAACGCCCAGCACTGCTTTAAAACGCCCCCTTTAAACCCTACTTTAGACGCCAAGAGCACCTTTAAAACGCCCACCGCGCCCACAAATGCTGTGAAAACAGAACACTGAACGTAATTGACAGGCTCCATGAATTTGAGAGAGCAAACAGCAGTCAATTAATCCAGTCGACTTACAGGTGTCAAGACAACAATACAGTCTAGGTGTGTCAGAGTAGTGCAACATTGACGTGTTGGTGTTCATTTCTGCTACATTTCCCGCCAAATGCAATTATTCACTGAGTTTACCTGAGTGCAATCGCAAATATACATTTAGGTATATTAAAGGTACTGGAGACGTTTTGAAAGAATACTAATGTGTATCAATACGCGTTAAACCATGATAAGGTGTTTTAGTTGCATTTAATTAAAACGAACGAACAAAAAGAAACAACAACATAACATAATGCATTGTCCTGCATGTAAAATGTGCGTGTACATATGGCCTTGCGGTGTGCACATGTGGCTACACTGCATGAATTGAATTGAATATTGTTTAACGGCTCATCAACACAGTAAGGTTATTTATGCGTGTGTATGTGTACATGTGTGTACATGTGTGTACGTGTTTGTACATGTGTGTACTTGTATGTATGTGTGTGTTTACGGGGTGTGAGTGAGTGCCTGGCTGTGTGTACATGTATGTACGTGTGTGTACGAGCATGTGTGCGCGCGTGTGTGTGTGTGTGTGCGTGCGTGATTGCGTACGTGTGTGCGTACGTACATGCAAACATGTGTTTGTGTGTTTGCGCGTGCTTGTGTGCGTGCGTGCGTATGTTTGTGTGCATATGTGGACGTGTGTGTACATGTGTGTACGTGTGTGTAAATGTGATTACTTGTCTGTACCTGTGTGTTTACGTGTTGTGAGCGCGTATGCGCGTGTGTACATGTATTTTCCTACGTGTGTGTACTTGCAGGTGTGTGCGCGCGCAAGCCCGCGCGTGTGTGTGTGTGTGCGTGTGTGCGTGTGCGTACCTGTATTTACGTGTGCGTACATGTTTGTACATGTGTGTACTTGTCTGTACGTATGTGTTTACGTGTTGTGAGTGCTTGCGTGCGTGTGTGTACATGTATATGCATACGTGCGTGTACCTGCGCGATCGCGCGTGTGTGTGTGTGTATGTGAGTGTACGTGTGCGTACATGAGTGTACGTGTGCGTACCTGTGTGTACGTATGCGTACATGTGTGTACATGTGTGTACTTGTCTGTACCTGTGTGTTAACGCGTTATGAGTGTTTGCGTGCGTGTGTGTACATGTATATGCGTACGTGCGTGTACTTGCATGTGTGTGTGTATGTGTTTGTGTGTGCGTGCTTGCGTGTGTGCGTGCGTGCGTGCGTGCGTGCGTGCGTGCGTGCGTGGGTGGGTGTGTGGGTGTGTGTACATGTGTTGGTGTGTGAGTGTATGTGTGGACGTGTGTATGCGTGGACGTGTACATATGTGTACGTGTGCGTACATGTGTGTACCTGTCCGTACGTGTGTGTTTACGTGTTGTATGTGTATATACGTGTATGTAGATGTGCGTATGTGTGTGTACATGTGTGTACTTGTTTATACGTATGTGTTTACGGGTTGTGAGTGCTTGTGTGCGTGTGTGCACATGTATATACGTACTTGCGTGTACTTGCATGTGTGTGTGTGTTAGTGTGTGCGTGCTTGCTTGTGTGCGTATGTGTGTGTGTGTGCGCGTGTGTGTTTACGTGTGTTAACGTATGTTTACGTGTGTGCGTGTGTGTGTGTATGTATGCGTGCGTACGAGCGTATGTGTGTGAGAGTGCCTGTGTACATGTGTGTACATGTTTGTACATATGTTAATGCGTGCGCAAATGCATGCATGCATGTGTGTGTTTGTGTGTTGGCGCGTGCGTGCGTGTATGTCTATGTGTGTACGTGTATTTACATATGTGTACGTGTGTGTACGTGTGTGTACATGTGTGTACTTGTCTGTACGTATGTGTTTACGTGTTGTGAGTGCTTGCGTGCGTGTGTGCACATGTATATACGTACGCACGTGTACTTGCATGTGTGTGTGTTAGTGTTTTCGTGCTTGCTTGTGTGCGTGTGTGTGTGTGAGTATATGTGTGTGCGCGTGTGTGTTTACCTGTGCTTACGTGTGTTTAAGTTTGTACATGTGTGCGTATGTGTTTGTATGTATGTATGTGTGCGTCCGAGCGTGTGTGTGTGAGTGTGCCTGTGTACATGTGCGTATATGTTTGTACATATGTTAATGCGTGCGTAAACGAATGCATGTGTGTGTGTGTGTGTTGGCGCGTGCGTGCGTGTATGTCTATGTGTGTACGTGTATGTATATATGTGTACGTGTGTGCGTGTGTGTTTGTATGTTTGTATGTGTGCGTCCGAGCGTGTGTGTGTGATAGTGCCTGTGTACATGTGTGTACATGTGTGTACATGTTTGTACATATGTTAATGCGTGCGTAAACGAATGCATGTGTGTGTGTGTGTGTTGGCGCATGCGTGCGTGTATGTCTATGTGTGTACGAGTATGTACATATGTGTACGTGTGTGTACGTGTGTGTTCAGGTGTTGCAAGTGAGTGCGTTCGTGTGTGTACATGTATGTATGTGTGGGTACGTGTCCTTTTACGTTTGTGTGTGCTTCCGTACGGCTGCGTGCGTGTGTGTTTGCGTATGTTTGTGTTTATGCGTGTTTGTGTTTGTGTGTTTGCGCGAGCTTGTGTGCGTGTGTTCGTCCGCGAGTGCGTGCATGTATTTGTGTACATGTAGGTATGTGTGTGTACATGTGTGTACGTGTGTATACATGTGTTGACTTGTCTGTACGTATGTGTGTTTACATGTTGTAAGTGAGTGCGTGTGCGTGAGGGCGTGCGTGCGTGCGTGCGTGTACATGGATGTACGTACGTGAGTGTACTTGCGCGCTCGCGTGAGTGTGTATTTGTGCGTGCGTGCCTGTTCGTGTAACTGTACGTGTGTTTGCGTCTGCGTACATGTGTGTACATGTGTGTACTTGTCTGTACGTGTGTGTTTACGTGTTGTGTGTGCTTGCATGCGTTTGTGTACATGAATATACGTGTGTACATGTGTGTACTTGTCTGTACGTGTGTGTTTACGTGTTGTGTGTGCTTGCGTGCGTTTGTGTACATGTATATACGTACGTGCGTGACCTGCACGTCTGTGTCTTTGTGTGTGCGTACTTGCTTGCGTGAGTGCGTTCGTGCGTGCGTGCGTGCGTGCGTGAGTGAGTGAGTGAGTGCTTGCGTGCGTGCGTGCGTGATTGTGTGTGTGTGAGTGTGTGTGTATGGATGTGTATGTACGTGAGTGTGTGTGTACGTGTGTATGTGTGTGTACTTGTACATGTGTGTGTACATGCGTGTACTTGGTTGTACGTGTGTGTTTGCGTGTTGTGAGTCCTTGCGTGCATATACATACGTGTGTGTACTTGCATGTGTGTGTGTGTGTGTGTGTGTGTGTGCGTGCGTGCGTGCGAGCGTGCGTGCGTGCGTATGTGTGTGTGTGTTTGTGTGTGTGTGTGTGTGTGCGTGCGTGCGTGCGTGCGTGCGTGCGTGCGTGCGTGCGTGCGTGCGTGCGTGCGTGCGTGCGTGCGTGCGTGTGTGTGTGTGTGCGTGTGCGCGCGCGATCGTGCGATCGTGCGTGCGTAAATTATATTGAATTTAATAAGAATTAACATGAATTGAATGTTGTTATACATATATAGTTTTAAAGACACCAGTTTATTGGGTCAAAAGTGATTTTTACACTCGATATATTGGGTCCTTACCTTGTTATTGTGTCTTCAATCTGCCTATTGGGTCTTGACCCAATAATTCAACGACCCAACAATACATGCATGTTTAACAGAACTACATTTACCTAATTAAGACTCTCGCACATAACTTATTTTACACGTTTATTAGTTCAGGTCAGAGTTCAGGACCCAATACATTGGGAAATTCATTATGACCCAATAAACTAGTGATGCGGAATATATATATATTTTTTAACAAGACCCAGCAAAAATGTTGGGTCAGACCCAGTATTATGATTTGAGAATAAAAGGCGTTAACAGTTGAATTACCCGTTAAGTTACGATTATATAGGGATACATAAGTATAAGTATAAGTACCTTAATGTGTACTTAATTCATAAAAAAATACCAAACACGTATATACACACTATTTTTAGGTGGCCCAAATAAATGTGTTCAAATTGAGAGACCCAGTATCCTGGTGACTTTAAGTATCTATATATACAATTCACAGTATCCCCAGATCCGGCACCTTTCATTGTCACTGTCTCAATATAGCTGTGTGTGGTTGAACGCTTACATGTGGCCCACTCATATGAGCTATAATTGTATGTATGTATGCGTCTATATGTTAATTGTGCCTTCAGACGTTTGTGTTATGATGTAGAGATACAGTTTATCAACGTGTGTTGCAGCTACCTTTTGTAAGAAGTGAATATATACGCTTGATTTCTGTGTATCTCGTCATAGCTAGGCGCCCTGCCGTAGTTCGTCCGAAGGTTGTCTGTCCTTGGTAGTTCACAAATATTTCTCCCCATATATAATTCTGCCTTGTGAACATGAATCTCTTACGCGAACCCAATTTCGAAAGTTGCCGTAGTGAGTTCAAATTCTCTCCCTTTATTATATATACCTGAATTCACAGTATCCCCAGATCCGGCACCTTTCATTGTCACTGTCTCAATATAGCTGTGTGTGGTTGAACGCTTAAATGTGGCCCACTCATATGAGCTATAATTGTATGTATGTATGCGTCTATATGTTAATTGTGCCTTCAGACGAGTGTGTTATGATATAGAGATACAGTTTATCAACGTGTGTTGCAGCTACCTTTAGTAAGGAGTGAATATATACGCTTGATTTCTGTGTATCTTGTCATAGCTAGGCGCCCTGCCGTAGTTCGTCCGAAGGTTGTCTGTCGTTGGTAGTTCACAAATATTTCTCCCCATATATATATATATATATATATATATAGATGGGGAAAAAAACATTTATACAGTGCTACAGTTTACAAAACCTCAAGCGCTTTCGGCTAACGCCTTCATCAGGAGTACACAAACACGAAAATAACAAATACGAAACAAAAAACATTAAAATACACGGCAGTTTAAATAAAACTCTTTGAAAAACCACTTATCGTTTGGCAGTGTTGCAGAAACTGCTTACTTTGAATAGACACTCTGGAGCCAAATGTGATACTAATAAAAGAACATATCTGGTTGGATGAGGGAAGAACTGTACCCTGTACCGTATCCCCTCGGGGATCCAGTGCTTTTTTAAAGGTATTTTGTAGATGTATGTATTTTCTCACCCTTATATATATATATATATATCTTTTATATATATCTTTATAAAGGAAAACATGTCCATCCTTTTCATCAGATCTTCTTGAATTAAACTTGTCAGTACAAAAGTAGGTACATAGCGTTTTGGCTGGATCTTCATTAAACTTATCAACAACATTTATGGTGCTGTCTATAGTGTTTTTATATGCCTGTTTGAAGAACTCAAAATATTACGAATAATATGCAAATGCAGGAAACCCACCCTCATGTAAACTGCTTCAGTGGCTTGGATGGTCATGATGCTGCATTTGAAACCTTCTCGCCTCTCACCGCTGTGGGTTCGAATCCACTGTGACCTCGACTTGTCAAGTTAGTGTCAATTCTTGCGGAAGGTATGCAGTACTGGTTCTTTCGAGGCAAAATGGGAGGTCTGCTTCCATCACAAAAAACTCAACTGTAATAATTATAGAATGTGCTGAAAATGACGTAATACACCATTCAACCAACAATCATGAAACGTCATTGGTACATTGCCCTTGGTGAGAGAAGGAACCCTATTGCTGTGTCGCCTGCCTAACATGGCAGACACCTAGGGGTCATTTTTTCCGTTGTCATATCTATCCATCACTTTAACCTGCAACCTGACCTAGGTCATAACTTTAAAGGCACACACGGCAATCTTGATTTTTTAAACACTAGTGGTGTCCCGTTAGTTTTTCTACATAAATTGCATTTGTTCAGTCATTAATATTAATTATAAAAATAGTATAAACTTAATTGTTTTTGCATATTACTAACTGTTGATTACAAATGAATCAAGAGGCTAACTGTAAAGACTTCAAGATTGCCATGTGTCCCTTTAAAAGTATTTGACCTTATAGGTTGCCATGACTTCCTGTACATATGTATTCCTTGTGATAACTTTAAAAGTATAAAACGCACCGTCGTGAAATTTCATGAAATTTCATAACAAAATGAATGTTATCATCAATTTTGAGATAACAATACTAAAAGGATATAACTCAGGGGCAGAAGATGTTACCACGGAAAGATGTCACTCTCTAATTCCAATCACTCAATGGGGCATGTCGCACCTGTCGTAATACTTTCGTGTTCGTCCCTTTAAAAATGCATTTTAGTCGACCTTTAAAATAATCAAAAGCGTAAGTGTGCCAGCAGTGTTATTAATACTTGTCCTTTGGGATTATTCGAGCCAAATCTGTGTGATTTTAAAGTAGAATACCGCTTAAGCTGGTGCTAGGGGGTCAGAGATTTGCACGATATATCACCACTCATTGAGAGACTCAATTAAAACTAGTCTTGTTTCTCTAGTTTGAAGTTTGTGTATGCTGCTTCCAAGAGATCCCCTTAACAGTATTTATTGACGTTCACACTAGCGTTTGTTTAGTGCTGTGTGACGACTGTAAAAGGTCGCCCAGACTACAAATCAGTAGTGTTATTACTAACTGGTCCTATGGGATCATCAAGCCCCTCCGTTGTGTTAGTACTAACTGGTCCTATGCGATCATCAAGCCCTTTCGTTATGTTATTACTAGCTGGTCCTATGGGATCACAATCCCCTTCGTTGTGTTATTACTAACTGGTCGCATGGGATCATCAAGCCCCTTCGTTGTGTTATTACTAACTGGTCTCATGGAATTATCAAGCCCCTTCGTTGTGTTATTACTAACTGGTCCTAAGGGATCACCAAGCCACTTCGTTGTGTTATTACTAACTGGTCCCATGGGATCATCAAGCCCATTCGTTGTGTTATTACTAACTAGTCCCATGGGATCATCAAGCCCATTCGTTGTGTTATTACTAACTGGTCCTATGGGATCATCAAGCCCATTCGTTGTGTTATTACTAACTGGTCCTATGGGATCATCAAGCCCATTCGTTGTGTTAGTACTAACTGGTCCTATGGGATCATCAAGCCCATTCGTTGTGTTATTACTAACTGGTCCTATGGGATCATCAAGCCCATTCGTTGTGTTATTACTAACTGGTCCTATGGGATCATCAAGCCCATTCGTTGTGTTATTACTAACTGGTCCTATGGGATCATCAAGCCCATTCGTTGTGTTATTACTAACTGGTCCTAGGGGACATCAAGTCCATTCGTTGTGTTATTACTAACTTGTCCTATGGGATCATCAAGCCCATTCGTTGTGTTATTACTAACTGATCCTATGGGATCATCAAGCCCATTCGTTGTGTTATTACTAACTGGTCCTATGGGATCATCAAGCCCATTCGTTGTGTTTTTAAAGTAGAATACCGCTTACTCCGGTGATAGGGGAGGTCAGAGGTGTTGCATTTACATTACATCTTATAAACAGACTCAATAAAACCGAGTTTGCTGTTTTACATTCTTGTTTGTTGTTGTTGCTTACAAGGGAGCCCCTTTTCATTATTTATTACTATTGACATTTAAAATAATCCACGTGATAACAAACTGTGTTTTACAATATTTTATTAGTATCAGGTGCAGCTAGAGAGGTAACTTTTAAAGGTTAGCAATGGCGGAGTAGAAAACGTGGGTTTGTGTCACAATTCATCTCCACATGACTTCAAACAACTTTCTATGCCATTGGTGATGAACGTAAAAGCCATCTGCCCCATTCCTAAGATAGCATTTTCCAGCACATATGTCTACCGGGGATCTCTGGTTTGTAATGCTTTGACATATAATATCGAAACGAGTGTGACTATTTCTTTCATTATTGTGCATGATGCGATGGCAGATATCTAACCACGCGTGTACATGCATATACATGTAACTTCCGATCTAGTTTATTATGCTATGGCACATATATAGGATCTTACATGAATGACTGCGTATTTTTGGTTTTAATAAACGAGTTGAATAAAATGATACGAGACAATGTTCATCTTTTTTTCCGACGAAGTTATTATTCTATGTATCACAAAACACGCCTACGACGTGATAGCTTCACTTTAATGTTGTCAATTTACCTTGTATACGGCGGCAATTTGTAAGAGAAATCATGACGTCGTTTTGTTGTTTTCATGGCTGTAACGCGTTCGCCCTACAAATAAAGCGACACTTTAAACTTAATTTAACGTTAATAATATGCATTTTATAAAGTAAGATTATAAATAAGGATAAATATTTAAGGTGTCTGAACGTATCGTATGGTATATCATGCAAACAATTGGGATTAAATATTTTACTGTGCTCGGACCCCTTTTATTTTTAATATGATTATTTTATTATGTTAATGATGTATCCGAAAATACGTTAAGCATAGCTGGTTTGTTTGCCGATGATAGTTCTTTATATGTATCCACTTCAAGTATTGATGATATGGAGGGTATTCTAAACCATGATTTAAACATTGTTTCAAATAGGTAAAAAACACAGCCGTTCCGTAAACGCCAGTAAAACTGATGCAAGCATTGTTTTGTCCGGCCTAATCTTATTTTAGATAACACTCAGTTGTCGTTTATTGAACCCCATAAACATTTAGGTCTTACTTTGAGCCATGATTGTAAATGGCATATCGAAAATATCTCTTTTTCTGCTTCTAAAACCATTGGAACTATGACGCTTTTGAAATTTACATTAATCCGTAAGGCATAAAATCAAATTTATTTATCGTATGTCCTTCCATTCTTAAAATATGCTGCTATTGTTTGGGATGGCTGCAGCGATTATGAAAAAAATAAACTTGAAAAAATGCAAAATGAAGCTACTCGTATTGTGACCGGTATCTATTGTTAATTTAATGAATGCAATAGGGTGGCTAACGATTGGTACACTGCTGGTTTCCGTGCGTAAGTACGTGTGTAAGTACGTGCGTAACCATCTAGTATATTATACTAGCGTCTCAAACTAAAGAGATATACCATAGAACATATAAAAATACCCACAATATTTACATCTAGAAAGCACATCTAAATTGTTATCAACCGTGGAACATATACATGTTCTTTATTTTCCTTCAAAGTTTGAGGATGGCATCTGTTACGTACTGATAGAATTAGTTAGTTTAACATAGAATGAAACTTATTTATTGGATGTCCTCGCAACCTTCATACAAATATGCATTTAATCAACAGAATCATAGCCAAAACTAATTAAAATAAAAGCTGATATGATTACACTGCAAAATGCTTGCTAAATACGTAGGCACACGTCCAGTTGCCTGTTGAAACATATAAATGAAATTAACATACTATTATTTGCAAAATAAAAAGAAGAATATACAATAAGCATTTATCTTATCAAGTCAGTATTTCATTAATGGTATGCCTAAAAAATGTCATAAACAAATGTTGGATCACTGCTTTGTGTTGTGATATTGAGATTACTATTATTGTTAATATCCGCGTAATGTCACAGTATGACACGTGACACATTTATGTTTGTATACATTTATTATATGACATGCCAACACATATTTAACTTAAATATTTGAGCAAGATGAAACAGCAAGGATCAAGAGTGATATTTTCTGTGATCTTTAGCGCCCAAGTTAACAAGATGGTGTAAAAGTACATCCCATCAAACTGAAATCTCTTACAATTAAGTCAACATTCGGAGAAATTTGCAAACGATACGCTGTTGTTGTAAATATAAAGTAAATATAAACAAGCAAAGTTTTACGCAAGCGTAAATTGGCTGCCGAGAGACAAGAAGTTAACGTAATCATATATCAAGTCAGGGGTGTTAAAACAATATTGAAAACAATAAACGTTGTCACTGAGACATAAACACGCCACGACTTTTTTTCTTACATTCTTCCCGAGTTTTACCTTCAGTTCTTCCTACCAAGCTTTTAAAATCAATGTGGACGACCTCGCTTCTTTCTGTTCAAATATCTTGACATGCCTTACATATTGATTTTAACACGACGTGCTAGAAGTACACATCAGCACAGAAATAAAATTCTTCACATGTAAGGGATACGTGCCCGTTAGAGTGTGCATTACACACATATAAACTGTTCACATGTGTAATTATAAGATTGCGTTATCAAAGTGAAAAATGTAAAGGAACTGTTGCTACATTACCATTTGCAATAATAAAAACCAAATTAAAAAAATAAATAAAATGGAAATCAGCAGGCTTGAACCCTACCTTCCTCGGCAATAACACAGCGCCTCAATCAACTGCGCTAATGAGGCTTGTGAACGTTTCGTCGCTAATATACATATAATTACATGCTACATTTCAGTAGACTGGTTTACCAAAACGTCATTTCAGCAAGTGAAATGGTAACCTTTCAACATTACAAAATATGTGTTTATACCATTCAAGTTTTTCAGACGAGTTCTCTAGGAATTCAAGTTGTAAAGCATGCTTATTGCCACTTACATGAGTCACAGTCTGTTAACCATAGACAGATATAAAACCCATATACATCTCCGAAATTGTACTAATAACCAGGGCAGCCAAAGAGAAAACCAATCTAAGATACAACAAATAAACCTTATGGACACACACTTAATTTTTCAGAAGGTGCAATCATATAAACTCATTGGGTTGTTCTGTCAACCTTATCCAAAGGGAAATAGTTTAAACATATGATTTAGAGTTTTGGGCCTTTTCCAGAATAATTTATTAGATCATGCTGAAGAACTGTACAAAGTGTCATTATTGTAGACATAATACGTTGAATGTATTAGTTCTTTAGTTATTGCTAAAAACATGCTCTTCGGGTATCACACCTCTATATGAAAGTCCTCATATCTAGAGACAAAAGGAATACAGAAAATAAGTCTATTTTTTCTCTATTTTGGCTATTTTTAATTTGCAGTGTTGAATACAGATAATACTGAAAATCTCATGTTGATTTGAGGTTTCATTAAAATTTCAGAAGTGTTTTACCGAAGCACCTCAAGTTCAGCTGGGTAATGTGTAAGTATTATATTTTTCTCACTTGTTGGTGTTTGTTGGTTCCAAGGGATCCCCGTTCCAGTATTTATTAGTCCCCCACCGGTCCCGGGCGGGGGGGAGGACTATAGGTTTGCACCATGTCCGTCCGTACGTCCTTCCGTCCGTCAGTTCGTCTGTCCTTCCGAAATGCTTGTTCTGGCCATACTTTTTATACTATAAGACTTTGAAATACCAAACTTGGTAGGTGGATACATCTTGGTATAGCGGTGTGTCGCGTACCAAAAAAAGGTCACTGTTACTTTGACCTTGACCTGTGACCTCTGTCATAGAAAATGCTTTTCCGGACCGTATTTTCAATACTATAACACTTAGAGATACCAACCTTGATATTTGAATACATCTTTGGATAGCGGTATGTCGCATACCAAAATAAGGTCACAGTGACCTTGACCTTGACCTGTGACTTCTGTCATAGAGAATGTTCCGAAAATGCTTGTCCGGGCCATATTTTCAATACTATAAGACTGTGAGACATCAAACTTGGTATGTGGATACATCTTGGGATAATGGTGTGTTGCGTATCAAAATAAGGTCACTGTGACCTTGAGCTTGACCTGTGACCTCTGTCATAGAAAATGCTTGTCCGGACCGTATTTTCAATACTGTAACACTTACAGATACCAAACTTGGAATTTGAATACATCTTATGATAGCGGTGTTTCGACTACCAAAATGAGGTCATTGTGACCTTGACCTTGACCTGTGACCTCTGTCATAGAAAATGCATAGAAAATGCTTGTCCGGACCGTATTTTCAATACTAATACTCTTAGAGATACTAAACTTGGTATGTAGATACATCTTGGGATAGCGGTGTGTCGCGAACCAAAATAAGAAGCCTATGATCTTGACTTTGACCTGTGACTTCTGTCATAGTAAATGCTTGTTCGGACCGTATTTTCAATACTATAACACTTAGAGATACCAAGCTTGGTATGTGAATACATCTTGGGATAGCGGTGTGTCGCGTAGCAAAATAAGGTCATTGCGACCTTGACTTGTGACTTCTGTCGTAGAAAATGCTTGTCCGGAACGTATTTTCAATGCTATAACACTTAGAGATACCAAACTTAGAGACACTTGGTATGTGATTACATCTTGGGATAGCGGTGTGTCGCGTACCCAAATAAGGTCATTGTGACCTTGACCTTGACCTTTGACATCCAACAAGGAAAATATCTGGAAAATGTTTGTCTGGGTCGGTGAGGACTATGGATTGCCCTGCAATTCTTGATGCTCTTGTTCATAGGGGCGAAAAAACAGCCTAGCTAACATGTAATTTATTGTTTTAAAATACGGGTCGTGGCTATATTGAAGATATTACACCAACACTAAGGTCTGATGCACAGCTTTGAAGTTCAGATGCTGAGAAGGGCTGTACAGTGACCCTTTGGGAAAATAAGTGTATGAGACTTCACGGCTCAAAGTCATATAGTTCATGAATATTGTTCATCATATTCAGGTCATAGTGACCTTAATGGTTATACTAATGTCGTATCAGTGGGTAAGATCAGTGCCAACTTCATATGGATGACGCTGATATGTAACATGTTTTATTACAAATCAATATAATAGGCTGGAATAGACGAAATAGAAGTTAGGCTGGAATAGATGTAAAGCGAAAATGTATTTTGTCTATTAAAAGTAATTGACAAAATTTGCAATAAACGTCAAGCTTCATCTATAAGTACTTATGATGATTTTTCTACATCATATACAACTTTACCACACAACCTTATCAAAGACAGGCTTATTGCTGTCATTCAAAAAAGGTTTGCTAAGGAAAATACTACATGTTTGGCCTGCACCAATATTAAAGCGGTTTTTTACTAACAGCAGTTTGGACAATTACACTATGTGGACTTGCCACTTATTTTTCTATTAGGTAATATTTTCGTCAGGTATGGAACTACCGTTTATAGACAAATTGTTAGTATCCCTATGGGTACGAACTGTGCAGCCCTTGTCGCAGATTTGTTTTTATATTGCTATGAAAGAGATTTAATGATGAGTCTTTCACCAGATACCCATGCAGATGTTACTGAAGCCTTTAATGACACCTCTAGGTATCTGGATGTCATATTGAACATTGACAACCCTTTTTTTTCTACTATGGTTAATAATATATATCCTAAATTACTTCAACTTAACAAAGCTATTATTTGTGATACTAAAGCTTCTTTTCTCGATTTACATCTCTCTATTTAAAATGGTGGAATAATTAGCAAAATCTATGACAAGAGAGATGATTTTAATTTTGATATTGTTAATTATCTCCATTTAGATGGGGATGTTCCCCGAGCAACTTCTTATGGGGTCTATGTGTCTCAGCTTATTCGTTTTCCAGAGCGTGTACTCGAGTTGAGGACTTTAATGTTCGTAATCTAACTACGCATAGGATATGTTGTCTGCTTTTTAATTTAGTCTTTTGGCTGTTACTTGTGATACGCAGGCTTCATAACCGCTGCTCCTAACTAAATTCCTTTTTGTTTATTTCGCTCTTCGGGGCATACAATTTTATTAGATCCTGGGACCATACGCCGCAGGATATAGGGGATGAAATAAAGATACAAATATCGCTATATCCACCGTCATATGCTTGCCATCTTCTGGATTGTTAAGATTATGTACTGTTGATTTTTATGAATATTGAGTTCTGCTTAACCCGTGGCTAGAGGGCGTGAGCGGTAGCTAGCATATTTCACTACCACTTATGAGCAGTCTCAGTCAAACCGAGACTGCAATATTTTGTATGTGTCGTGTTCGGCCGTTTCTAAAGGTCCATTATCATACTCTTTCGTATAACTAAAACGCTACTCCATCAGGGCTACCGTTACCATAAACTTCGTAAAACCTTTGAAAAGTTTATTATCATAACCTGATCTTCTTTCCAAATATAAAAGAACTCTTCTGCGACAAGGACTATCACAACCTGACTTCTATGGTGACGTGATTTACAAACCTCGTAAGATCCTTGATCATGATCACTTTCATACTATATTTGTTAAACTTATTAAAATGTTTATCAAAAGAGGTAATGACCCTATCACTTTGCAACGCACTGTATGCTTGGTGGTGGACATATTTACAGTTCGCCACTATGCTTTCCTCTTTTATTGTGCGATGACCGGACAGGCTGTCGACCCTCTGATGACGTCTACCTGAAGACCAAAAGACGTTTGATGTTTACCTGCGGTCTTGTCTTGTCGTGACCTCAATGGTTTATTCTCTTGTTGCTCTGGTTTCTGCCAAGTCATCGAGTACCTTCTTTGTGGCTTTCTTGGCTTTTGTCGTTTTTGTATATATACTCGTATATACACGAGCATCTTTGTGTTTTACCTATATTGCCTATTAATGCTGCCTTGTTGGTTAGAGAATAGTTCATGGCGGGGATTACTTTATTTACACTGTCCCGTTTAATTGGGATGACAGTAGGGTAAGTGTGGGGTTTGATGCACCCTAGAAGCTGGTTTAAACCCCAAGCGGCCTTTTTACCACTGATCGTTCAAAGGCGGTATCTCTACTGTCAACTATGTTTGTGTTTGTGAAGTCATATGCCTTTATTATTAATATTGCCATTCTTGTTTTGTCTTTTTGCGTGTTTTTGGGTTAACTGTGTTCTGTGAAAGCTGCATTTCCTGTTCGACTTTTATAATCGACCTCTATATCGAACTTTTGTTACAGCGAAAATGTGAAAAAAGCTCCAAAATGTGTGTAATTTTTAATATAAATTCATTAGAAGCATGGTGACATATATGCACTTGTTCTGAAAGAACTATCATAGTACATTGTTTAAAAAAGTTAAGCATTAGCAAATACGTTTTATTTATCTTGAATTATCATTTTATTCAAAGTTTCTTTCTTCAAGAAAAGATGGGGTACAATCCATATATGTTTACGACGAATGCGAATTACATGTAACAGAAAAGTAATCGTTTTTTATTTAATGCGTTTATTGTTATGAAAAAGAAATGGTAAACATGTTCAATGACTTTACCTCTCACCTTTTCACTGCATTTTAAAATTAGAAATACGTAAAAGACCTCTAGTGAAAACCAAAGTGCGGTGATCTACCCTTTATTGATAATGCTGTATTTAAATGATACGAAAGGAGCTATAAATATCAATTTAAAAATATCTCAGCACAACGTCCATTACCAGGCAACCTCCTTAGGTATTTTCGAGAATGGAAAGCAACTGCATTAAAATGTGTATACAGATTCATCATTACTGTGTTATTTTGGGCCTTTCCCATAATAGGAAATATGTACAGAATTGTCCATAGTCACACTACTCTCAGTAACGCCATACATTAAAATGTGGGTTTAAAATAAAATGAAGACTAGCCTTGCTTTAAAGCTCTTTATTTATAAAACCATTCATGTTTCATGTGCATATATAAGATGTCAGTTAAACATAGTTATCATAGACACTACAGTATGTACTAACTTAATTATAACGTTATTATTAAAGTAGAAATACAAGTTGAAAAGGAAATGTAGCATTCAAGGACCACAATCAACCAAAATCACTTATCGAAAAAAAGAAGGATTTCTTTTATAAATAATGATCTATCAGGTTTTCTCATTTTGTTTAGGCATTTTATATAAATATGAAAAATTACAAGTTCTGCATCTTTACAAAAGAATGACAGTGAACATTAAACTTACTTATATTTATTTTCAGCATGTATTTTAAATTATCGAGTTCGCATACGAAATAGGTTCATATAGAAACATCAACATTTTCACCAATGTTTCAAGTACATATTATAAGGTAGTAGTATATGAATATGTGCCAGAAAAACGGGGCTGAATAGGATTCAAAAGAAGACTTTCGGCGACATGAAGATTGAAAAAAGCAAGATCGGCAACAGCATCACATGCTATCACTGTGAAGGATTTCACTGACAACACGCCAATATTTAGCCCGACATCATCCACTACAATCGAGTAACTGATTCACCTTAATGACTATTCTATTTCTCATGAACAAGCAACTCAAGAAATCAACTTCCAGCACACGTAATAAGAAAACATAGGCATGTCTATAAATTATCTGTTTGATTGTTATCCCAAAGTACGTGTTTATCGACGACAAAGAATGATACCACTATACCAGGTTGCGAACGATTGTAAATATATAACAGGTTTAAATTATTTTTCATGATGGCGATGGTGCGCCTTAGCATCCATTTCAATCAGTTGAATAGGCAAATATTTAATTAAGGGAAAAAGAGGACAAAATAATTTGCAGACGTTAACGAACGGGAAACTGCCAATTAGGCAATGATTTAAACCTCTGTTAAATTACATTTCGAGATGTTTCACCAGAATGAGTAAGAAGTATCGCAATTGTTCTATCTCGAACTGTCACGAGGTTCAATCTTTTGTTATGTTAATGGTTAATGGCAAATGGCGATTAAACGAAGAAAATCGGATAACAATACCAAATAGAGACAAAAAAGTTGAAAATCTATAGATCATATAAAAAGTGTCGCTTTCGGGACGCAGTCATCATGTGCTGATAAAACTTAATTGACAAACCAGAATGTTAATCACCAAAAATAACGAAAACAGAAAATAAAAACGGAAACGACACAAAACGGTTAAGAAAAGAATTTAGCATTTACCATACGTTTTAAAAATACTTTTTCTGTCCAGAATTCAATTAAAAAATGGGTATTGATACTCGTATTGATATATCCACCACTATCATAACGATGGACATAACTATGCCTGCAGTGGTTCAACTGCAGCTGCAGTCAGCATTATGAAACGGTTCGCCTTGCCTTTGTGATGCTTAGACTATGTTGTAATTAGTTTTGTTCACATGAAATTGTCAAGAAGGACAAAACCTTAAATATAAAATGATACTGAAAAAAAAGGTGAGTATTCATGTACAAAAAGACAACAACGGTTTTGACTGCAATTCTAAGTAAAACGTGAACATGTAAACACAGCGAGTTATTTCCAATCTGTTTATTGAAATATTTCTTTTTCTTTCAAAATAAACGTTACGGCAAATTTATTTTCTGTCGTGTATTGAAAAACGTGGAGTCAAACACGAAACCGTAAAGACGTATGACAGCAAAAAATGTCCAGTTGGAATAGAAAACATGACTAAAAATGTGTATTAACACAATAGTTTCGGTTTACACAAACTATTATATTCGGAGTTTTACCGTTCTGCTCGTGCTGCTTCGATAGAGAACTACGTGATCAATTTATTGACGTGTGATATGATAAGTGGTGGTTTATGTAAATACTTAAAGAGATAACTAGATTTTTTGTCAGATATTCAATAAGATCAAATAATATCTCTTTAAACACTGAATTGACCTCAAATAAATGATACTCATTTAATCTTGCACAGTTTATTTATTTATTTATTTATTGTTCATTTATTTTTATTTATTTATTTATTTATTTATTTATTTATTTATTTATTTATTTATTTATTTATTTATTTATTTTTATTTATTTATTTATTTATTTATTTATTTATTTATTTATTTATTTATTTATTTATTTATTTATTTATTATTTATTTATTTATTTATTTATTTATTTATTTATTTATTTATTTATTTATTTATTTATTTATTTATTTATTTATTTATTTATTTATTTATTTATTTATTTATTTATTTATTTATTTATTTATTTATTTATTTATTTATTTATTTATTTATTTATTTATTTATTTATTTATTTATTTATTTATTTATTTATTTATTTATTTATTTATTTATTTATTTATTTATTTATTTATTTATTTATTTATTTATTTATTTATTTATTTATTTATTTATTTATTTATTTATTTATTTATTTATTTATTTATTTATTTATTTATTTATTTATTTATTTATTTATTTATTTATTTATTTATTTATTTATTTATTTATTTATTTATTTATTTATTTATTTATTTATTTATTTATTTATTTATTTATTGATACGTTTGTTTGTTTGTTTACTTTTATTTTGTTCGTTCATTTTGTTCGTTCGTTTATACGTTGGTTTCCTTTCTCATTTACCTATTTATTATTATGTGTTTATTTAATTATTTATGCGCGATTATTTTATTTATTTATTTATTTTCATTTATTTTCATTTATTTTCATTTATTTATTTATTTATTTATTTATTATTTATTTATTATTTATTTATATTTATTTATTTATTTATTTATTTATTTATTTATTTATTTATTTATTTATTTATTTATTTATTTATTTATTTATTTATTTATTTATTTATTTATTTATTTATTTATTTATTTATTTATTTATTTATTTATTTATTTATTTATTTATTTATTTATTTATTTATTTATTTATTTATTTATTTATTTATTTATTTATTTATTTATTTATTTATTTATTTATTTATTTATTTATTTATTTATTTATTTATTTATTTATTTATTTATTTATTTATTTATTTATTTATTTATTTATTTATTTATTTATTTATTTATTTATTTATTTATTTATTTATTTATTTATTTATTTATTTATTTATTTATTTATTTATTTATTTATTTATTTATTTATTTATTTATTTATTTATTTATTTATTTATTTATTTATTTATTTATTTATTTATTTATTTATTTATTTATTTATTTATTTATTTATTTATTTATTTATTTATTTATTTATTTATTTATTTATTTATTTATTTATTTATTTATTTATTGATACGTTTGTTTGTTTGTTTACTTTTATTTTGTTCGTTCATTTTGTTCGTTCGTTTATACGTTGGTTTCCTTTCTCATTTACCTATTTATTATTATGTGTTTATTTAATTATTTATGCGCGATTATTTTATTTATTTATTTATTTTCATTTATTTTCATTTATTTTCATTTATTTATTTATTTATTTATTTATTATTTATTTATTATTTATTTATATTTATTTATTTATTTATTTATTTATTTATTTATTTATTTATCTTTGATTTATAATTTCATTACGTGGTCCCGCCTTAATTCCATTAAGCGATGGGAAAGCTTATATTAGCACGATTTTATAACGGACATGTTGACAATAAAACACGTTTAAAAACATTTTATATTGAAAAAATGCGATAACCTGTTTAAAATGACCTATTAAATGTTTTAATTTTATAATATGCATACTCTTTAAGCCGAAATTAAGGTTTAATTTCATACCCCCGCCAATCCCGTGTTCGCTTCCCGGAGATGGGGTTGGATGGGGTATGATAGTTAATACTTGGACCACGTAATATGTGAAAGTTTTTACCGTTTAACTATTAAACGTGTTTTGTTTTTATTAAAGTTTAGTTTGCAAACAGGTCATGCCACGCTACTGCTTGCATAACAAACATGACATATACAATTGTTGTTTGCAATTCCAAAATGACGCATTCATGGACTGCCCGCACCTGTAAATAAGGTGTGACGTGGACTGGTATTTGAATTGTGTATCCCGGATGTCCCTAAATGCATATTATAGCTGATTAGTTTCGGGCTCTACTGTTTTATTTTTGTGAGCACTTTTAATTTTCTGAAGACGTTAGAAGACCGCCACTGTTCATGGATACATACAATGTACATAACAGTACGCCAATGATCATGGTTACATATTATTTTGTTTATTATACTAATAGATAGTCAACCTTTACCCATATGCTAACACGTTCATCGTTGTGTTTGTTATATGTAATTAGAAACCATGTAAATGGTGTATATTTGTCATCCCTGGATTTACTAGATTTAACTTCAAACTTCAAATTAGGGACGGGGAGTAACTAATGTTGTAGAACTTGTGGCCCAACCCTTTTGCAAACTAATGTAAATGTTGCAATAAAATATGTTTAAACCGAAACCGACTTCAAACATATGTCAAACTTGTCTTATAGTCTACGTTACGGTTATATTACATAATGAATTCAACACATCCTCATTTATAATATGGAACTAAGAGGCCTTTATAGTTTAAACTTGTCTTAAACGCAGTAGTTTAATAACTATATAATAAACATAATAATGAACGGTCTTCGAAATGAAGCAATTATTTCTTTTGGCATTGTGCATTATAGTGTAACAGGGTTAAAGACACATATAACAGATAAAAAGACAAAATCATTTCATTGTTTTATTCAAATAAATAACTCCACATTGCAATCATAGACGGAGGGAGAAATATCATAATACAAACTGTTTATCGAAAGAAATTAGCAACGACAGTTGCCATATAGTTCATTAGTTATCTTTGAATTATTGTGTTCAGACTAAAATAAACACCTGTTGGATCTGTTCGAAACAGCTCACACACTAGTATACATTCGAAAGTGTAACTATCGTTCGCGAACATTGCATCCAAATGATAGTTCATGATGACGTTCGACTACTTTTAGAATACGTAAAGGATGCGTGGTATGCATCAGTATTAAGTTGTTGCATGTTTATCACGGACTCCATCTATATAACCTATACACTTCTCAAAACTGCTAACTACACCGCTACGTTTTGGGTTATATATATCGATGGGTTGAATGTTTTTCAATAAAATAAAAAGAAAATACCAATGTAATCATTTTTACATCATTTCATTTTATTTTTTTCATGGGCAATGCTAGAACTAAACCACAATAAGCAATTACAAACGACCCATGTAAACACTAAAGTCACACTTTTCATTTCTTGTTCATAAAAGTGTGACTTTAGTGTTTACATGGGTCGTTTGTAATTGCTTATTGTGGTTTAGTTCTAGCATTGCCCATGAAAAAAATAAAATGAAATGATGTAAAAATGATTGAATTGGTATTTCCTTTTTATTTTATTGAAAAACATTCAACCCATCGATATATATAACCCAAAACGTGAGCGGTGTAGTTAGCAGTTTTGAGAAGTGTATATCGTATACTATCTATTAACAAATGAGAATATAACTTTTACCTGCGCATTAAAACCTAAGACGATGATAAATATTCTGCCATAAATGAAGTTTTAAAAATTAGTTTCAATTGGTATATAAGTATTTACCAGTTTTGGAACTGATAATGTTTTACAGCTCCACTATTAATAAAACATTGAAATGAAATTAAGAGGAATGCAACCGCTATATTGTATCTATCAAAATCAGTTTCATTTATGTTTGCAAACGTAAGGGTATATCACCGTACACACATGTTAAAGAAAATGCATTTAAACAAAATCACAAGTGTATATGTTATAGATGATATATAATTGAATCAACAGTATAGTATATACCAACGTAGTAATGAACTAGTTGCAAAACTACCATAGTATAATTTTACAATATTTTGAGTGTTTGTGTATTTATCAAATAATACTATTGTACTAAATAATACCACCGATTGAAATTTACAAATTAAATATTTGTTGGAAATACAATACAATATAAAATGTCTAATACAAGCGCGGAAAATATATAAGTTATTGCCAATTATAATTAGAAGATGAACCAAAAACAGTTTTAACACTTCTTTATCTCGTACACAGTATTATTTATATTGTATTATGTTTAATTATTTTAAAACCAAATATGTCAGCAATTATCGTATTACACAAACATACTCATATAAGAAACATTTAAAACCTTTAACATATCAACACTGTATCGACGTATGCAAGCAATATTACACAACACTGACAACACAACACAATTGTGTAGAAGCTATGCATTGCTTGTTTACGACTACGATTATAAGTGTGATAATGTTGTTGGTTTACATTTCAAACGACATAATAACTTGCAATAGCCTGTTAAGACATCATACATACATTTACCTTATTGACAAGCTTATTCATATTAACTGTTTACTTTTATTTATAGATTTTGGTATTTATAAATAATATAATGCTAGTTGAGAAGGAAAGGAACCGAAATGTGGTACAAAAGCCCTATACTTCAATGCACAGCATATCATCAAAGGACACTTGAACCTTAAAATCAATATTTTCAAACGAAACCCTAGTTCGTGCAAGCTAAGACTTGTAGATAACAATTGAATATATCACATAAAAAATATTGTATTCCTATTAAGAGCATATTACTTAGTGTTAAGAGTCACTTTTTTTCTTCAATTTTAAATGAAATACCAAAGCTGACATAATTCAAATTCGGTTACGAATAACGCAACATTAACAGGTTCTTTTTTATTTGCAAATACGCAATTGCTGAGCAGAAAGGATGTCTTAAAACAGATGTGCCAGCATTGCCACAAGAACGCCGATTGTCGTAATAATACCAGCTGTTAGCATTGCCCCATCGCTCGAGGAGCCGCATGAACATTGAGAGGTACTGCCCACACACACAGTGATTGTGACGGAAGCTGTCAAGGAGGTGTCAGTCGCCAAAACCTTCAGTGCATAGCTAGATGTAGTTGCACGTGCTAGGAGTTTTGCTGTCGAAATCACCGCGTTCGCATTACCAAAGTCAGTGTTGGTGTTGCTTGTGGCTGAAAATAATGTAAATACCAATCTGTTAGAACTTATCAAAAATTATAGAAATAAAGGAAAGCAAATAAGTTTTATATTTGGCTTACAAATGGCGTCAGTAAATTTCGTAAATAGCTGAATTTTGACATGTTTTAAGAATATAACTTACCATCAATCGAATAGGTAATTGTGTCGCTATTTGCATCCGTTACTACCACTGTTCCAATTGCAGTAGCTATTCAAAATAAAAAAGGAAATTGTTAACATATAAGTTATATATATATATAAATATATATATATATACAGTGCAACGAGTTTTAAAACTGTCTTAATGTTCATTATACATGCAGTGATGATTTACATTTTGATATTGTTAATTATCCCCACTTAGATGGGGATGTTCCTCGAGCAACTTCTTATGAGGTCTGTGTTTCTCTGCTTATTCGTTTTTCTAGAGCGTGTATTCGAGTTGAGAACTTTAATATAAGTAAAGGTTTGTATAACTAAAAAGGGCTACAGTTACCATAAACTTAGAAAAACCTTTGCAAAATGTTATTATCGCAACCCTGATATGCTCTTAAAATGTTAAAGTAATTTAAAAACACTTCGACGAAAAGGACTATCACAACCTGACTTCTGTGGTGATGTGATTTACAAACTTCTAAAGATCCTTAGTCATTATCACTTAAAATCGTTATTAACTTTGTTAAAAAATGTATCAAAAGAGGTTATGACCCTATCATTTTGCAAACGCACTGCCTGGTTAGTGATTGACCCATTTACAGATAGCCACTATGCTTTGCTCTTTGATTGTGCGATGACCGGACAGATAGTGGACACTATGATAAACGTCTACCTAAATCCTCAAAGGACGGTAGAGTTTGATGTTTGTCCTAAATCGTGCCTTGTCGTACCTTAATGGTTTTTTCTCTTATTGCTCTGGCTTCTGCCAAGTCATCGAGTACTTGCATTTTTGCTATTTACGTTGTTTTATATTCATATATACGTGACCATGTATGTGTTATACGAATATTGCTTATTAATTCTGCATTGTTTGTTATAACCTGGAGGGGATTTCTTTACTTAATCTATACTGTTTTATTGTGATGACGATAGGGTAAGAATGAGGTATGTTGCAGCATATAACCTGGTTTATGCGATAACCGGACAGGCTGTGGACCCTATGATGAGCGACTGGATAAAACACATTCACAAATGAAATAGAAAATACATCCAAAAGTATTTGCTAATGAAAGATTCATCTGGTTTAAATTGATATGCAACATTACATAATGCACCAGTAAGAAACTTAACAAGAATATTATACAATATATAATTCAAAAATAGTGATCTGTACTACAAAAACTACTAATGTTACACATGTCAAAATTAAAATGCTGTCAATTAATTTTTTTGTAGAAATACAAACATGCAGCAGTAGCATCAGCAACTATAATACAGGCTGGAACAATTGCGAAGACTGGAATAACGTTTGCTGCGACTGTCACTGTCAGTGTGTGTGTAGCAGAATCAGCCGTAACACCAGCTGAAATTGCTCTGAAAAAAATATTATGCATATGTTCAGTCACACAAAATATTAACAGGGTATGTGAATAATTACTAATACATAAATATATGACTTAATCAATCTATGTAACACATTGCTAAATACCTCATGTAATAATGACATTAAACAATAAAAGAACGAATACATTTTATAGAGTTAATATCTATAGTTCTGCTTCAAATGTATACATCTATCAAACGTTTTAATAATAAGACGCATGACACGTTTTTAAGTTAACTGCACATGTTTTAACGCTTAAGTTTTGTGAAAATATGTTCATACAAACCAATTGTAACTTATCGAATCGTATATAATCAATACGTAAATAACCGAACAGGAATATATCATAGTCAACACAGTCAACCAAGAACACGCATTGAAACAAACAACAATTACAAATACAAAACGGTTGACAATAGAGCTACTACCTTAAAACCGTCATTCTAATGCAACTATTATGTAACACGTTGCTCCATTGACTAACGTTTTAAATTTGCGCCCGTCAAACCCCGATTTACCGTCTGAAAAACATGTGACGTCACATAGCGTTGATACAAAAGACGTCATTGGACGACGTCAACAAAATGCTGGATTCCGTGAATTTGAGTTTTCATAGAAAAACAAGTGTGTATGTATGATTTGATTTTAAATGTGTAGCATTTCAATGGAAAAGCAATTGTAACTTATCGAATCGTATATAATCAATACGTAATTAATCGAGCAGGAATATATCATAGTCAACACAGTCAACCAAGATCACGCATTGAAACAAACAACAGTTACAAACACAAAACGTTTGACAATAGAGCTACACCAAACGTCACTCTTACCCCATTGTCATCCCAGTCAAACGGGAAATTGTAAAATAAGTAGGTATACATGTTGAAATGGAAAAGCAGCATTCACAGAACACAGCCACAACACGAATATAAAACTAACGACAAGGAAAGTAAAGTACGTGACACCAAAAATATAAAAGGGTTGGAAATAGGAAATTATAAACACGACAAGCGGGTTGACAGTTACATTTTGACGTTTAAAATATAGAATTGTTGTCGTGGCGATGTATGTACTTTTAGCAAGACATGTATAAGAAAGAGTTTCACTTACGTAATCACCAAAACATACGACGCTTGCGTGGCTGCGCTTAAATCAGCAGTCAACACCGTTATAGCTCCAGTTGACGAATCAACAGCAAACTTTTTCGGCGTTGTATCCGGTGTCTGTGTAAAACTTGGATACGTTATAGTTGTACCAGTAGCTAACACTGTAGATGAAACGACATAGCCCACGGCTGAGATCTCGTTTATAGTGGCTGTAGTTGGTACCGTCCCAGCAAATGTTGGAGCAGCAGCGTCTGGAAGAATATAAAGTTACCAATGCTTTGTTTTCATAATGTAACACAGTACGTGTTGTGTGATTCTCTTGTTTACTGTTATATAAAGAGGAATCAACTCTACTTTTGTATTTATAAACATAGGGTATACTCTAATGTATAAAATGCTACTTTATGGCAGTGTAATATCAACAATATATCTATTTATCACATAACTTACGGGGTGGGAGTGGAATAACACCATTCTATATTCTCGATATACCACTAGTTATATAAGTAAGCAAATAAGCCTAGTATGCGCTGTCAAAAAAATCGATAATGACTATGATCCAATTCCCACGGTTTATGTCGGTTTCGCGTGTTAAAGCGACAGGCAAAATGCAATAAAGGTCGATATGTGAGTCGATATGTGAGTTATGTGATAAATAGTATCTAACATTCGTTCTCATTCATTATTGAATTTATTAAACTCTTTAGGAAAAATGATATAACCCTCGGCAAGAGCATCATATGATATCATTTTGCCACCTCGTTTAATAAATTCAATAATGAATAAGTACTCATGTAAGATCCTCTGTATACAGAACACACGAACGTTATGGACTTATTTTGATTTTGTAATTGGGGTAGAGAATTTATATAGGTAACTATCAATTACTGTTAGGCGTACAATTGCATGAGAAAACAGGAATTGTATGACTTTCAGTGACTGTGGTCCTCGAATGTTATATTTACTGTTCGACTTCTCCAATCTACTTTTATTTAAATTTGGATCAGATGTTGAGGCCCTCCCTATATATCTTGTATATGAAGCCAACTTATTAAAACATAAAAGTACGTCTTTCATTTGTTGTGTTGTATTTTTATTTTTGTTCTAAAAACAAAGAATTATAAACAAATGTTTGTATTTATTACAGCTAACCTGTTGTTCTGACTTCTGCCAAGGCATTGAGTACGTGCATTGTGGCATTCTAGACGTTTGTATTTTATACCCCTATAACCTAGTTTAATCATCAACGTCATGTTTTGCTGCTGACCGACCGTTCCAAGGCGGTAGCACTATTGCCACCCCCTTAATGTTTTGGATGTCATATACCTTCCTTTTTATTCATTTTTGTGATTGTTATTTGTTTTCATTTTGGTTGAATGTAGTCTTTGAATGCTACATTTTCTGTTCGACATTTACTGCCACAATAACTTTGCTTGTACCGTGTGGCGACCGTAGAAAGTCTTCCCGTATATCCAATTAATATTGCTGTCTTAATCGCGCAGGGATTTTTAGGCATTCATAGATCCAGTTTTTCCTTAAACACGTGTTTTTCTTATACCATATTGAAAGTGTTGTGCTTCTCGACATTTTGGCCCTTTTTATTGTTTTTTTTTCTTAATTTTCATCGTGATCTAGTATTATACACTTATGTAGAGGTTTGGAACAATTTTAACCATTCGTAAGTTTACAAATATTAGTTCTTTTGGATCTTTGGAGCGAGTCTTTTTCTCTACTAACTATTCATTTGACCTGATTTCGCCTTTCCACAGAATGGTATTACTTTCGAAATTGCATATACGAATCTACTAGTAAAAACACTTAAAATATTTAACCTCTTCTATTACACTCTGCTTCATCAATACAAATTCCAAAAATCACTCTTCATTTCTTAGATCTAAACCGTACCTCTCGGTATTTGGATGACCTATAGATGGTTATTGTTAATTTCTGATTTACATCTCTCTATTGAAAATGGAGAAATAATTTGTAAAATCTATGACGAGATGATTTTAATTTTGATATTGTTAATTATCCCTATTTAGATGGGGATGTTCCACGAGCTACTTCTTATTGGGTCTTTGTTTCTCAACTTATCCGTTTCGACCCCAACATTTTTCAACGTACTGCCCATTTAGAGATCTCCAATATACGTTCCTCTTTGATTGTGCGATGACCGGACAGAGTGTGGACCCTATGACGACGTCTACCTAAATCCTTATAGGACGGTAGTGTTTGATGTTTGTATTTAATCTTGTCTTATCGCATATTTAACGGTTTGTTCTCGTGTTGCTCCGGCTTCTGCCAAGTCATTGAGTACTTACTTTGTGGCTTCCAAGGCTTTTGTTTTTTTATATTATATGTAGATGATCATTTATGTGTTTTACTTATATTGCGTATTAATGCTGACTTATTTGTTAGAGATTGTACCTGGCAGCGATTATGTACAATGTCCGGTTTACTGGGATGACAATAGGGTAAGAGTTAAGATTGGTGCACTCTAGAATCTGGGTTAAACCCCCAACCGCGTCTTTGCCACTGACGGTTCCAAGGCGGTAGCCCTATTGTCAACCATTTTGTGTTTGTGATGTATTTTCTTGCATTGTATTCATCTTTAAAGTTGTTCTTTGTTTCTTTGTGTGTTTATGTTGACTGTCGTCCTTGAATTCTACTTTCCTGCTCGATTTCTGTATCTACTTTTGCATCTTTAAATCGAAATTCTGCAACATCTTTTCATGGTCTTTCTGATAATGTTACTAGGATTTTTAATAAGGCTCAACAGTTTCAGTTACTCCTCTTGGATCACCTGTTTTGAGGAAGTACCTTATAAAAATGCGAAAATTGGCCTCTTTTCAAAAATAGTTCAGTTCATTCAAGACGCAAGGTAGTTCCATTTATAAGTAAGTACAATGTTAATAGGTGCAGTTGTTGCAATTATGTATAGTGTCCACCATTCAGTCAGCTATTAATGGCACAATATTTTAATGTATTACTAGCTTCAAATGTTGATTGACCTACATCACGGCCTCTATGTTTAAACTTGAAATGCACCACGTCCTGGTATACACTATGTGGAACAAACGGGTCGATCTTTAAAAGATCAATTAAATGAACATATATATAATTCAGGTAATCTTAAAACACCATGTCATACATTTAGTTACGTTACTGTTCAGCCGATTAAATATATTATTTATAATAATTATGCTACTAAAAACTTTAAAATTAAAGCTAGAAATATCGCAGAACTAAAAGGAATGAAAGACATGCAGACACCATATCCACTGGACCTTAACGATAATAGTTATTAATAAGGAAATATTAAAAAAGATTCTAATATTAACATTTGTTTTTATATTTTCTTTTCGAAAGCGTAAATCTAGGGCTCATGGTCTTAGACGTAATACATCAAATTTAAATCGCGTGTAACTATGTCAGTCACTGATTTACATCCTATTTTTAAACAGTCTGGAGATCCCTTTATGCTTTCACTTCTCATATCTGTGTCCATTTCTTCACTTAAGTAGATCGACGAGGATTAGCAGACAAAACCTTCATTCTTACAGATCATTTGTATCAAAATGAGAAACATTGTCCTATAGAAGCAACAGCAATCCAACGCAATGGCACCGTAGATGTTCACTGCACCATAAACCGAAATAAGAGCATATATAAAATGTCAATGAAAAGGACAATACGTAACATAAAGAGTGGTGAAGACAGGGTGTCTTACTGCCGTTAAAGATCACGTTAAACTATACTGTGATAAAACTCTGGGATTAATTTATTTTGGTCTATAAAATACTCAAGAGACGTTCTTGATAAAATTTTCAATAAAGGTCAAGTTTCATCAATAAGCACTTATGACTTTTCTACACTTTATACAACCTTTCAACATCACCTTATTAAAGACAAGCTAATTTCTCTTATAAAAAAAACATTCGCTAGAGAAAATACTACATTTTTGGCATGTAATAATATTATAGTGTTTTTTACTAACGGCAGGTTAGACAATTATACTATGTGGACTTGCTATGAAGTTTGTGAAGCACTCATCTTCCTATTAGATAATATTTTCGTCAGGTATGGAACCACCGTTTATAGACAAATTGTTGGTATCCCTATGGGTACGAACTGTGCACCACTTGTCGCAGATTTGTTTTTTTTTTTGCTACGAAAGAGATTTCATGTTGAGTCTTTCACCAGATACACAGGCAGATGTTATTGAAGCCTTTAATTACACCTCTCGGTATCTGGATGACATATTGAACATTGACAACCCTTTCTTTCCAACTATGGTTATTAATATTTATCCTCAAGAACTTCAGTTCAACAATTCAATATATCTGATAAGAACGTTTCTTTTCTTGATTTAGATCTCTCGATTGATAATGGTCAAATAACTAGCAAAATCTATGACAAGAGAGATGATTTTAATTTTGAGATTGTTAATTATACCCACTTGGATGGGTGTGTTCCCCGAGCAACTTCTTATTCGGTGTATGTATCTCAACTTATTCGCTTTTCAAGAGCTTGTACTCGAGTTGAGGACTTTAATATTCGTAATCTTTGTATAACTAAAAAGCTACTCATTCAGGGTTACTGTTACCATAAACTTCGTTAAACCTTTGCAAAATTGTATTATCGTAACCCTGATCTTCTTTCCAACTACAGAAGTAATTTAAGGACTCTTCTGCGACAAGGAATATCACAACCTGACTTCTATTGTGATGTGATTTATAAACTTCGTAAGATTCTTGGTCATGATCACTTTCATACTATCTTTGTTAAACTTGTTAAAACGTTTATCAAAAGATGTTATGACCCTATCATTTTGCAACGTACTGCATGCTTGGTGGTGGACACTTTTACAGTTCGCCACTTTGCTTTCCTCTTTAATTGTACGATGACCGGATAGGCTGTGGACCCTATGATGACGCCTACCTAAAGCCCATTGGGACGGTGGCATTTGATGTTTGTCTATGGTCTTTCTTGTCGTGCCCTTGATAGTTTATTCTCTTGTTGCTCTGGCTTCTGCCAAGTCACTGAATACCTTCATTATGGCTTTCCAGGCTATTATTTTTTTTATATTATATTTACACGAGCATATTTGTGTTTTACTTATATTACCTATTGATGTTGCCTTGTTGGTTAGAGATAAGATCATGGCGGGGATTTCTTTATTTACACTGTCCTGTTTTAATGGGATGACAGTAGGGTAAGTGTGAGGTTTGGTGCACCCTAGAACCGGTTTAAACCCCCAGTGGCCTACTTCGCCACTGACCGTTCCAAGGCAGTAGCCCTATTATCAACACCTTTGTGTTTGTGATGTCGTTTGTATTTATTATTACTTTTGCTTTCTTGTTTGTTTGTTTGCCTGTTTGTTTCTGTGTTTTGTGGTTGACTGACCATCTTGAATGCTACTTTCCCTGTCCGATCTTTTTATATTTCTTGGAATGGTCAGTAGGCTATAAGGCCTACAATGTTTCCATAATTCAAAGGTGCACATAACATGTACTCCGACCACATACTGATAAAAAGTCTGATCACGTCAGACATTATCTATACATACTATGTCTTCATAAGGATATTTCCAGAAAATAAAAACAAATCAGAGTACTATTTTTTGTTTTAAGTATTAATATTCAATTAGAAATATTATTTTCAACTACACTGTACAACAAAATGCTTTCTGACCTTGACATAGAAAATAACATTCCTTAGGAATCTGAGGGTAAAACATCAAACTTTTGCTATGCTACGGCAGGTCATCACTGGTAATTTTGATATTGTAGATAAACGTAGTCGGCATTTGTTATCTAAAGATCCGAAGTATAGAATGTCTTCAAGTATTGATTTTAATGCATGTCGTGCTCAGTCCATTGAATAATTAAGTATAAAATGGTGCCGTAGAAAACATGCGGACTCGAACTCCCTTTCTTGTTGGAAAAAGTCAGTTCTTAAAATTATAGATAGCCGTATTAACTTTTATAATGATAATACCTATTTACTTCCTCCGAGACATAAGTTTTCGGGAATTGAAGATTTCCATAATAAATTGTTTTAGTTCCTGCCGATAAAGCAGCTAATAATGTAATTATTGTAAGACGCCTACATTACGTCAATGTTCTATCTATGGAACTCGGGAGCACTAATTCGTATAGTCCAGCTCAATATACTGAGGATGATGTTGTTTCTACGAATACCACTCGGTGCACTACTTTCAAGGCGGTGGTAGACGAAAAGCAAAACAAACGTCCAACTATGTCCTGGATTCCTAAATTACATAAACAGCCGTATAAATCCCTCTTTATTTCGAATTTTAGTGTCTGCACCAGTAAAGAAACATCTCCAAACGTTCAACTTCTTGTCTTACTGCCGCTAAAGATCACGTTAAAGAATTGTGTGCTAAAGTTTATTACAACTCTGGGATTAATTTATTTTTGTCAATACAACATTCAGGAGACGTTCTTGATAAAATGTGCAATAAAAAACATCAAGTGTCATCTATAAGTACTTATGACTTCCTAACATTACATACACTGGTATGTACTGGTATCCCTATGGGTACGCACTGCTCTTGTCGTATATTTGTTCTTTTATTTCTATGAAAGAGAATTCATGTTTTTCATCCGATACTCAGTTAGATGTAATTTAAGTCTTAATAAGGCCTCTCCGTGTCTGGATGACAACTCAACAAAGCTAACATTTCTGATACTGTCGATTCTTTTCTTGATTTATATCTCTCTATTGAAAATGGTGAAATAATTAGTAACATCTGTGTCAAGAAAGATGATTTTAATTTTGATATTGTTAGTTAGATGGGGATGTTCCCCGAGTTCTTCTTATGGGTATTGTATAAAATATACGTTCACAATATTGTATAACAAGTGTGAGGGATTGCGTAGTGTATAGACCGTTAGTTCACAGTAGAGTTAGTATTTCTGTATTATGAAATAGTATTGGGAGTCAGTTAAACGTGTTATTTGAATGCGTGTTTAGCTAACACATGCTTAACTTATTTCCATAATTGATAACAGTGCTGTCAGTGCAATGAAGTCTATGTTGGTCCATATAAATGAGGCTTTTATGTTATAGTTTTAAAATTTCTCGTAATGTTTGAAATAATTTATGATCCATTATATCTCGTTTATTTGTTTATGTTTCATTTACTAAACCAAAAATAAGTGAAACATACCTTTTGAAATGCAAGCCATTTTGATAATATTATATTTTAAAGGAAACTGTCTGTTTCAATGTGCAACTTATGTCGAAAATGATAATTTAATTAACTTTTACTCCAGACATAACATGTATATATGATATTTCCTATTTTCTCAAATAAATATAGATACATAATTTCAAGCTTGACCTTACAGACGAAGCAAACTTTCTTAAAAAGTCGACGCTTAATAACAGTTAACTTCATACCGTATAAGTATATCGAAATATGCCACGCTGATATTGCGTAATACGTCAAATCTCATCATACACACAATGATTTAAGGTGTTCTTTTTTAAAACCAGGTTAGTGTTAGCTTTAACGTTTAACAACATTTGAACGTAGAAAGCACATGCACTAGATTGAACAGTATGAAACTTGTTTTAAACGTTTATCAGTCTTCAAAATATGAGATAGTTTGTCAATTGGTTTTCATATGTCAACATGAAATTTCCTTTAAAATCATTTTGCCAAAATCGTTCTAGCAAATGAACTCTATAATCGTATTTTGATGAATTATTTTTTCTTATTATTGAAATTAACATTTAAATAATGTCAATCGTTCAAAGTTAAGAGATAATAAGGCAAGAACAAACCGATACTCGTATTCCGTATAATGTACAGTTAAAAGTATAATAACCTCATATTAAACCAGACAGCAGTACAATACAAATCAAAATAGTTGTTTAAACACTTTCGTTTAGCCTATATGTCTTTAAAGATACATGGAGTGAGAATATACAATTACAGAAAAGCCACCAACAACATTGTGAACAATGAAAGAAGAATAAACCAAACCTATATCATAATTTGTCGAGAAATGTATGCAGAGTGCACACCCATATTATTCTATCGATTAAATAGTTATTGTGAAAGTATTGTTCAACACATTTTTATGTTAAAGAGACACAAATTACTAAAATGTTTCAATTGTCTAAATAATTATTAATAATACAATAATTTGCACTCTTGCAAGTTAAACGTTTGTTTCTTCCAAGGGAACTCCTTTACAGTATTTATGTATATAAACTAATGGGACACAACGAGTTGTAAACAATCTCCATCCAGTTGCCATTAAATGTTATTTATTAGTTGCAACTATTATGATATCTATATTAATCAATTTGTTTTCAAAACTTACGTTAGATTTGTTTTGGAACGAAATGTTTAACATGTTCACATTTGAGAGCGGATTGTAGCACACCGATGTGTACGGTAAAACATATTAAAGACATATTTTTTTTAAATTATTTCGATTATAATTTTGCACCACATCTTCTATCCTAATAGTATATTAAGATGACTGAAAACATCCATGGGAAGTGTTGGGTGGGGATGTGTGTGTGGGGAGGGGGGAGGGGGGGGAGAGATTCAAAATATTTACGACATAATATTGGCTGAATTAACTATATATTTGCTTGCTTTGTGACCAACCCAAATGTCTTAACTGTATTTTAAATTTACAACCTACAATAGAATCGAATAGTTTATATTGTCGTGAAGTAGATATTCTAGTGGTTTTAAATGTGATGATGAGCAATAAAAGACTGGCATCTGCAATACATTTATGAATTCAGTGCCAATAAGCTTTCTAAAAAATGCATCGATATATTTTAGATCAGTAACATATTCGAGCTTTGTATAGATTCTAAAGAAATCATAATTCATGTGTAGCCTTTTCTCAAAAGCCATTTGTCTTTTTTTCAGTTTTAATTTTTAGACGCCATTTACTCTAGTAAATCGATATCACTTATCATGAACTGTAAAGATTTCGGTGACTTCAGTCATCACCGTATAACAGTTTTATTTCATCTATAGTAAAATACCAGCAAGTTTTGTATTCTTGTATGCATATCATGAAAATCATACCCCTAGGTGCGATTTGATGAAATCAGCCTATGACATATTTTATCGGATACATGCATTGACAACGGTTTACATTTCGGTTATAGCTATACCAAATTTACTACCCGTTTTAAGATAAGAGCACAATATCAATTATGTCAAAAGCAGTTTCGAAATTAATAAAAACGCAGTAAAAAAACTAATACATTATTTTGTACTGGACTACATTATAAATAAACAATCAAATGTTGATCCGGTTTATTCAGATTTGCGAGTAAATTGTTTCATATAAAATACTTCTGATTGTAATACATCGGTAATTGTACAGTTTGCATCGCCACTCTTAAAACTAAGAATTATATTGCACGTCCTAAAGATTCCGGACTATCTTTATTATCAAACATATAGTTTCATGTGCTGAGCAAAACAGTATATTGTATATGTAATTGCCACTGAACAAACATTGTTGACTCTGTAAATAGGCTTATTATTTTGCTGATACACGGCACTTTTCTTTTCTTCGACTGTTAAAACAGTATGCATTTCGGAATTAATAAACTTGTTTCATTAATAATTTATTCTTGGTATTATGGTTTTCTGGTACTGGTTCATGAGTAGAAAAAACTATCTCGAAAATGCTCGAATTGACCACTCATTAACATATTTAATATTTATATTTCTTGCTTTACGAACTTCTTTATGTCTTTCAAAAAATATCTTGACAGATTTAAGCAGTTTCGATCAATTTTAAAATTACATTTTAACCATTATATTTCGTATGATATTTAACAAAATATTGACAATTTTGGTCAGTTCTGTGTTTAAGACAGGTGTTATTTATTTTACTGAATTATCGTTTTGCTTTCGTCATTTTTTGTTAAATCATTGTGCTGTGTTTGTTGTTGTTTTTATTTGGTGGACAGGTTATAAAAAAGAATCAGTAAAAAATGTTTTTAATCATGTTTTATTGTCGAAATATCCGTTACAAATTGTGCTAATATAAGCGTTCTCATCGGAATTAAGGCAGGACCACGTAATGGTTTGACAACAAAATGTCAAACTTTTAAAATAATGCTGAAGTGCTATATTTTTAAAACAATTCGTTACACGAATACAATTTTGTTAGTATGCCAACATAAAGCATTGATTTGTAAAATGTATACATATTTTGTAAAAGTTTATTTTATATATGTTAATTTGTAAGCTTAATTTTAAATATATTCGAACCAAATTTACAAATGACCAAACAAGTAAACCTTCGCTCTTTTCAAATAAATGTGCGCAATGAATTTCTTTAAAATGCCATATAAAATATCACATACCTCCTCTATGGAAAGCCGCGAGAAATCCAACGACAAGCAGCGCTGTAGAAAACATTTTCTTTCTCCCTTAGGTTGGTACTTGGAGTGCACAAGATCACCGTTCTGCAAGAAGGCGGTAGTTCCGCGGATTTTATACAATGTTGGTGACCTGCAGCCATGGCGATAGACTAAATACACGTAAACATGGTTTGCGTTGTCGGCATATTCTATTCATAACTGAAAAGCACGTTTGTTAAATAGTACTAATAATTGTCCATGTGAGGTGCCACCGAGGCCTAACTAGAAGTTAAGCTGTTGTATTGACAAGGTATGCAAACGCACCATACTAAGTACCAGAAAGTGATGTATACTTTGCAAGAACTTCACAAACTGACTGTTTTTGAGATATCAATGTATAGCGCATAATGTATTTAAACGTTACTATAAGTATGTGCGTTCTACTGCGTGAACCATTTTGGTAATGGTCTTAGTAATCGCAAATGTATGTACTGGGTGAGGTAAAGCGTATCTTTTAAAAAAAAACATTATCGGACAATTGCAGTTGCATCGTCGGGACAGTTATAATCAATATGTGTATTTGTGGGAGTTCGGTGGGGGTGGGGGGTATGGGGGTTAAATGATAAAAAGGTAAAATGCTATAAGGTATAATTTGTACGAATAATGTTATCAACATGAAGATTAGTCTAAAAGAAAAACTCACCTGTAACAGTATCTATTTTGGGTACTTCCTGCTCGCACGAAATTATCCCTAGCAAAGTAATATTGAAAAGGCAATATCATTTATTTTAAAAGAATCAAATGATACAGTTAACGTGCATACAAATATTTCAAGGTGAACCGTGTTTAGGACACACTATGTTCATGTTTTCCAGTAAAAGTAGATATAAAAACCGAACAGAAAAAGTAGCATTCAAGGACGACATTCAACAACAATAAATGAAGATGAATAAACCCACAAGGGTTGGCAATAGGGATACCGCCTTGGAACGGTCAGTGGCAAAAAAGTCCGCTGTTTTTTTTTAACCAGGTTCAAGGGTGCACCAAACCTCACTCTTAACCTATTGTCATCCCAATAAACGGGACAGTAACTTTACATCTTAACATATAACATGTGTAATAAATAAATAGCGTCAAAAGTAATGTGATAGTTGTTTAAGAGATTATCAAATGTAGATATAAAAGTTAAACAGGAAATGTAGCACTCACATATTACAGTCAACTAAAAACACGCACACAAAACAAAATTAAATTACAAGGAAAATGAAAGGGTTGACAATGGGGCTACCGCTTTGGAACGGTCAGTGGCAAAAAGGCCATACGTGTTATTATAATCATTAGCAATGTTGAACATTGTTTAACGTGATATTTAACGGCAGTAAGACAAGGACTTACATTTAACAGTTTGTGGATGTTTGTTTTAGGTCCGTTACAATCTGCCAGAGAGAAAGATAGAAAGAAGGAAATGGACAATCAATGACCCAGTCTTACCCGGGAATATCTTATAATGGTTCATGAACATGCCCGGCATATACCCTACCTTATAAACTGCTGATGAAGTAGGAGTCACAAGAATGTAATCCAATTTAAGTGGCGGTTGTGTGTTACGGGTGGCTCATGTACGGGCCTCAATATGGCAAACATTAGTTTGAACTGAAAATTGTAAAGCTGCATTAATCACGTTTTGTATAATAACTTTGAACCTGAATCCAAGGATACCGCACAATGGAGATGTCAGGTGAAATTATTTTCAACAATACACTCTCTCATGACATAATCGTCAATGTGTTTTATGGTATTATAGGCAAACATGTCCAATATTTTTTGAAAACCATTCAGTCCATGATTATGATGCTATTAAAGGGGATATTAATTACACGATCATTACCAGCAAGGGGACTTTAAGTAAAGTATTATATAAACCAAAAACAATTAAAGGCTAACACATGATAGATATTATTTAGAATATATATCGTGTTTGTGCTTATAAGGAGCAAAACAAAATAACAGTGGTGTACGCTATAATCCATGTAACA